>VFFE01007142.1:1800619-2033619 GCA_008921705.1 Burhinus oedicnemus | reverse complement strand
CCTCTCCTCTCCTCTCCTCTCCTCTCCTCTCCTCTCCTCTTCCTTTTCCTTTCTTTCCTTGTGTTTTTCTCTCCTCCCTCCCTTTCTTTCTCTCTCTCTCTGTAGTAGCAGGAAGGGAAAGAGGCATAAGGATGGAAAATGGAACTTCTGAAATAATTCCAGAAGGCTCTGTTTGACAGCATCAGTGCTAGCTGCTCTCTATCTTGAAACAAGATCCATATTTGGATCAATAGAGATTTGTGTGGGGGGAAGTGTTCCCTTTTATTTCTTTGTCAACTCAATGTGGCAGAGCTGCTAAAAAACACATGCTCTGAAAGCTACTAGCATGAGACGAGTTATTAAAACAAACCCTTTCCATCTGCGCTGTGTAAACTTCATCTATTTCCATACATAGACCTAAAGAGTGGCTGAACACAGACCTATGCTATTCTAGCCCTGTATGTTGAAGAACGCGGCTGTTTCACGTGTGGAAGTTTGGAGCCTCCCGAATCCTGCCTCAGCTTCCCAGCATCCTGCAGACCAACAGCAGCAGCATAGTGCTGCCTTAAGCTCCCAGCAAAAATTGGGTGAATATGGCTCATAATCCAAGCTTAAGTGGATTTATGGGGTGAAGAGGCAATCCTCCTTCTGGTCTGTGTTTCACAGTGCTGCTTGGAAAGAAAACTGATGCATGATTGTATGAAACCTTCCCTCTGCTCCAAGTCCTACATCGTACTGAAAAACAACATGTCCTTGTGGGGTGCTGAGCACTGGTCCTTGTGAAGCACTAGGCACCATATAAGATCAAAATCCGATACAGGATCAGATTGGGAAAGGCTTCTCTTAACTAAACTTACTACTTAAGTAATGTTCACTCATGGCTTTCTCTTGAGTTTTGCCACTGTCTTCCAGGCAAGCAGGGTTACAGCTCCATGTGCTGGTGTGGGCATGAGCCTTCCTTTTGCAGGAACAATTTTGAACTCAAGGAATTAGGAGAGGAACCTGGAATTCTCTCATGCAGGTGAAATTAGAGACAGAAAGATATGACTCATTGGTGGGGCAAATTGAGCCTGCCAGCTGGGCTCCATTCAGCTGAAAAATATGCCCCCATGGCTGCAGAGAAGCCAACCAGAACTAACCAGAGGGGTGCAAATCTTCCAGTCAAACTGCAAATTGGGAACAACAAAGCAAATCATTCAGGTAGAAGACATGCAAAATGCAATTGGTTCTCTTGCGCTTTACCTTGAATGGATTAAATCTGGCACTCAGTGCACGAACCCACAAGAGCTTGAACAGTAGTAAGCTGGCATAAGGCTGGCTATAATTAGAAGTGGTATCTGCTCACAATTAAAGTGCCAAATGTGCCTTCAGGTGTATTCATTCTCCATCTTGCTTTTTAGTCCAGGCCTGACACATTTGGGATTCTAGCCACAGGAACTGTACCAAATGACTCACTCACAGTGGTAGCTGTGTGCTGAAGACTGCATCCTACAGAATCAGCGGGCCTGGAGTTCAACATGATAGGCAAAACCTCAGGAGACTGGCATATGGTCACTTGGCTTGAATAAGTTCCTTCAAACTTGAAAATTTGTCTAAATTTTTGTCTTCTTTCTTTCTGCCATTTCTACAGTTGTGGCTTTTCTGGACCAATCCCTACATTATTTCATTCTTCTCTGTCCTCTCATTCTTCCATCTCCTTTAGTTTTGGTGTGCTTGGACAGTCCTCATTCTCAAATTCCTCTTATTAACAGCAGGCAGCACAAGCTCTCTGTTTTCTCTGGACTCCCCAACAGCATCTGAGGTTTTATAGCCCCTCTGGAGGCTCAGCTGTAAAGACTGGAATGCTCTCTGCTAATTTCCCTCTGGTTGCTCTCTTGGTTGCTGGTGTAATACGGGACAGATCTGCAAAACCACTTAGAGGCTGCAGAGGTGAGCACTGCAGAGCGTGGTGGCTAGGTCTTATAGTGGACAGTCCACAGCACAACAGCCGTGGCTGGGCAGCCATAAACAGGAGGAGAAGGGCAGGCATGTGTTTTCACCTGCTGGAGCAGGTAACAGAAGGAAGCGCAACACCTCCTGCCTCGTGGAGAGGCTTATTTTTCTTTTCCAGAAAAACCCAAGGGTGTCAGGCTGGTATTAGTTGGTTATACCCCAATATTGTAGGAAGGGGTTGGTGCTGCATGCACCCAGACCGGGGATTTCAAAAATACTCCCATACTATCAACAAAATCTGTCCAAGCAGATGTTTGCTCTGTCTGCTCTCCACGTTGGCCAACCTGATTTTAATGTGTTAGACAAAATACAATAGCAGTTTTCTGCATTTTGTAAGTCCAGGCATTTTCAATACCTGTTGGTCTTTCAGAAACCATTTGATGGGGTTTGTAGCATCTTGTGCCGTTGTGCTTGGCATGTTGGGAACAGAAAAGAAGACCTACTCTTCACGCAATTCCCCTTAGATCAGATTGATAATATGTATTGAATGATGTTGCTTAAATCAATGCAAATTGATTGAGGGCCTCAGAGCATCTGGAAGATAACAGGACAAGAGAGACCAATTTCCTGAAGGGATGTTCATAGCCATTTTTACAGTGCTGCACAACTTCTGCCCAAAAGGAAAAACTTGCAGGTCATTTGAGAGGATGACATGCTTCGGATTGAAATTGAGAGCCTGTGTAAGATACGTAATGATGCTCCCTGAGTACTGTTATCCCTCTTACTTCTTTTAGCTCCCATAACTGCTAATAAATTATGTTGACCATCAGATTATAGTCAGCGGGGAGTCTTACAGAAAAAAATTTGGTTGTCTTAATGAGGAAGTGGGGAGGGCAGAGACGAAGGGAGGGATTTTAATGGAGAAAACAAACATCACCAAGACATGGGGCCATTTATTTTGCAGCTGGATTGTGTGCAAAGCCAGGGAACCTGAAGAGCCAAGCTGCCCCCGCTGAATTTCCGTCCATCTCCTCCATCCTGCTCATAGTCAGAGGCAGCTCACATAGCTGTCTTTGTGATAAAGCTTACAAGCAAATTGGACAGGGTGTCAGGCTGGCTATGAAATATGACAAATTAACAGCCGAGGCTGCTACTGCCCTGGTTACAGACACTTCATTTAGAAGTTATCATGTTACTGGATGCTTTCTGTAATTTGTGATGATACTGATTGTGATAAATTGCAAGATTCAGGTAAAAATTTCAGCCCACTCCTGAAGCTGAATATTAAGGGAGGAAACGCTTGTCAATACTGCGCCACTTAACTTCAGGCCCCAAATGAGAAAAGATCTCACAATAACAATAAAATTCTCGGTCACTGAGCAATGTAATTAAATTAAGCTAATTACATTACAATTAGCAAATCTTTAATTTATTTTTAATGCACTGATTAAACATTATGTGGTAACCATAAAGCTTTCTGAACGGTAATCCTGTTGGTTAAGCATTGACACCAACCTGGGGTCATCGCTTGATGCTAGAGTATTTCCTGAAGTAATAAATAATTGCTTTTTATATCTAGCTTGAAAAGGCTTCCATACCAATATTTCGGGCACATAATTTATTCGCTTCCTTCCCTTTACCTTGATGGCTGATAATGGAAAAATAAATGCTCCACATTCCAGTCCACTCCATTTATAGCATGGATTATTTGCATCTTCATTGGATTGTTTGTTTTTTAAAGCTGGCAGTTATCTCAGAAGAGCCAAAGAAGTCCTTATCGGGTGATTCACTAGTGGTTTATCAGACATTCACCCTCATTTCTGTAGGACTCCCTGTGAGAAAAGGCTGGGGAACATGGCTCCTTGCAAGCTCTGCATCCCAAATGTAGCTGCATCTCGCACCAGATGAAAGAGGGAAATTAGGCATGTTAAATGTAACCAGAAGGAAATTAGGGACCTGAGTGGAAAGCTCCCTGAAACCCATGTTCAGCTCCCATCTGGTCTTACAGGCACTTGGGCTGTGCAGGTCCTTCAGTCACTGCTATTAAAGTTCCCAAGCCATCTAACGCCGTTTCGGAGCATGCCTAACCAGTGCTCCTGCCTTGACCAGGCTGTGCAGCAGCAGGGTACTTATCTGACTTTTAAGTGGGATTAGAAACCACGAACAGGGCGTTCATCCACTTATCTTGTTGCAGGGCTCAGTCTCACAAGGACACGTTGAATCCGCCTGCTGTGCCCTGCCAGCTTTGGTCCTTCTTTGACCATTAGGCTAAATGTTTCTTCTTTCTTATCACGTTTCATCTTTCTTACCCAACAAATATGTATCTATTTCCTATAAAGCATGACTGCTTTGTAGCAAGAAGGGAAGGGTGCTCTTGCCGCCTCAAATACCTTATCAACAGGGTGACCAAGAGCCCTCTGCACTGAGAAGCCAATCTCCTCAGGCAGAAAGGGGGCAGAGCGCTTTGGGTGGGACTACTCAACTGCTAACAAAAAATGGAGGATTTCAGCAACGTGGCTCCTTTTTCTAGCCACCTTTTGCAACAGAAGTGTGACTCTGCTCAGTTCTGCAGGAAAGAGACATCCCTCTGAAAGAGGCATCCACAGTGGGAAAATGCACAGTGTAAAATAACTAAGCTCTGGAGAGAAGTGGGGCTTTAAAATGCACCCCTATCCCCCGTCCTCAGCGTTCTTCTAGAGACTGGCTACAATGGCTCCTTGCTCAGCCCGCTGCTCGTAAAGCGCAGGCTCGGAGGTATGTGGATCAGGGTCAAATGCCGTGACCTTGAAAAGCCGGTGCCCCAGCTGTGCATTTCCCCTCGCTGCTGGATGAGGCGAGGGTGATGGGGGTGCAGGAATCAGCGCGAACCCAAACCCCACCTGTCCTGCACATCTCTGCCCGCTCAGCTGCTCCCCGCCAAGCCGGAGTCGGGCTGCCCCCAGCACCGTGCCAGGACGGTACCAGCTCAGCCCTAGGGAGAAAAAACGGGCTTTTTGCCCTGCGTCAGCTTTACTGATATAAAGCACCTACCCAGCTCCTGGGACACGAGCTATTATCTCCGCAGGGCTTTCTGCTTCTTGGAGTAGATGTATCTGCTCCCCTGCCGGTAGCTCCAGGCTCTCTCGTATGGCAAGCACCAAGGCGCATACATTGACACGTGTCGTAGCTCGGTTTTTTGGATCTGGTCCTCGCTGCTTAGGGACCAGATGTAATTTGTTCATGCACCTTGAGCTCTGCAGGTGACTCAGGAGCGTGGGACTGGCCTCTACCTACATTCGGCATCAGTGAGAGGCAGCCATTCCCTGCAGGCAAATCGACACTAAATACACCGAAAGGAAATGGCTGGGCTGGAGGAGCCGAGAACAGAGCGTACTTAAAACTGTGAACATGTGGGGCTTTTTTCCTGTTTAAAATGGTGCAAAATTGCTCTGTCAGCACTGAATAATTATTAAAGAAAAAAAAAAAAAGAATTGAAAAATGTGTTATTTTACATCTTACAAATAAACAGAGCAGTGGCTCAGCTCTGTATACGGAGTGGCCTGCAGTCCTTGTTTTGTTTCTGTGGGACCTCAAACAACTGCTGTGTTTATTTTTTCCTGATAATCTCTCTTAATAGCATGGAAAAAGAAGGCACAGACTGTGCCCTTTTTTTTTTTTTTTTTTTTTTTTAAAAAAAGAATTGAAATAATTTGTGTTTCTCTTCTGTGGAATGAATTTCCCAACCGTAATACCACACGTTGAGTGTATCTGGAAAGGATGCCGCCTTGTTCGATGAACTGAATTGTGCACACAGTTGGAGGCTCTGACAGTGCCAGCATCAGTGAATGCAAGTTGCATAAAAAAGAGGCAACATCATTCATGACACTAATGAACAGTCCTTCCTCGTCTATCAGAGAAATCTTTCCCAGGGATAACGATTCTCCTAGCATTTTCTTAGCCATAAAAGAGGAGATTGTGTTGGGTCTTTGGTTCTGTATGAAACTATCAGGAGGATTCTTAGGCTGGGAACAGAAATCAATGTTTCTGTGATACTGTATTGGCTAAATACTTAGACCAGAGAAAAAGATTTTCTTCTGACTGCACAGTGAACTTCTTGTTTTGCTTTGCTGCTACAAGATTGTGAAAATAGTGTGAAATTTAAGGGGACATATTTCATTCTAAGCAAGTCTGCCAGCAAGTTCTAGTCGTTTATTGCAACGCGATGTACCTGGTTCACTCGTATAATCCTACAGCTTTAAGTAACTGTAACTTCATTGATTTCAGTGGAATCTCGAGAGTAAAAGGGGAAAATTGGTGTGACACAGCAGTGATTCAGCTTTAATGTATTTCCTCATTCTTCTCCAGGTATTTATTATCCTTTAAGAGACATCCACTTTAAATCTTTCTTATTACTTGAAAAAAGTCTCCTAAGATACGAACAAAACCAATACACATAGCAGAAGGGTCCCTGGGGATCTATTCTACAAAATGACAATTAGACAAGATCTAAACTAGGGGCTTGATCATAACAGCGATTAAGGGTCTGATTCTTTCTTTAAACTATTGAAATAAAAGCTAAAGTATAGATGCAGTTTTCTCAGAAAAGTGTGATTTGCCTTCCGTAGCTTTATTAGAATCATTGAATAAATATGGCCTGTACCTACTTATTTATCAGCATATATTACATCACCCCTAGGAATTCTTGTCAGTGCAACCCTACTACTGTAGACTAGACTTCAACCAGCTATTTTATTTCTTTTACTGTGCCCCTTAAATATTTTGCACCTTGCTCCCTGTCCTTTGCATGTATTTCTGTGCAAACCCAAATAATACCCCTGATCCATGTTCATTTGTGGATGACCACACCAGTTTTAATAGCCTATGTGTTTGTTTTAAGTTTTCAATGCATGTGTAATGACTTTCAGGGAAGCAAACTCATACAGGTAGATTTGTGTTGAAGATTGTGTTCGTGCTTGTGATAGCAACCATAATGATTGGGATTATAGCAGAAAAAGAGAGTTTGAAACTTGCGTTTTGGTTAGAGAGAAAAAATCAGACCTTTTACCATTGACAGCGTGTACTTACCCATCATCTAGCTTTCTCCACTTCCTGAAGACATGCTAGCATCTTTCACAGAGATGGATTTCAATTTAAAAAAAAAAAAAGGACTGAATGGTTTGATACAAGTAATTTAAAGCAGTATATTTTAGGACTGGCTATGATTAGGTTATAGGCTACTTTTCTTTAAAGTAAATTTGATACATACTGTGCATTAGTATCAGGCACGAGGCTTTCGTCACTGGAGGAAATGTCTTTAAAGGACCAGAGCAAATCCCTCACATTGGGGAAGTATCTGTAATTCCTGATCTCCCACGCATGACTGATTTCCACAGGAGTGAAGCTTTTGTGATCCATGCATTAGCAATAACCAGCTACAGCTACAGTAATTAAATGGTTCAAATCTACCATCCTGTATAGATCCAGTTTGATTGCTTTCTTTCTAACTGTTCTTGTTAGTGGACTCCAGAAATTAACACTTCGGTAGATGCTGGAAAAGCCAAGTTGTGCTTTCCTCAGTTCCTGCTGTAAAATGGACCCTGTTAGAAAACAAACCATTTATTGGCATTGAATTTGCATTAATACCATAATAATATTTATGCTTTCAATAATTGCAAAGTGCGACGCCAATTCAAGCAGAGATGCTGCTATTTGGTGCTATTTTGTTGGCAAGTTTTTGTTAGCTCGTTGGGTTTAGCAGAATTAAAGGGCCACTTTGAGAAAAAAAGTATGAAGCATCTTCTGGTGGGTAATACACATTGGTAGACTAGCAGGTTGTTTCAAGTTTTGCCTTCATTTGCTGACCAGTAAACGCAATTGCTGTGACTGGAAGAATATTGCCTCATGACACGGGACATTTTTGTTGAAGCAGGCCCTTGAGATTTTGGCTGTCTGATCTGTTGTGTCATAAGCCAAACTGAAAATTATTGTTACCCTTTTATAGGTCTGACAGTTTTGCAGATCAGCTTCACGTCCAGAGGAGAAATCAAGTGTTCAGTCTCCGATATGTTTGTTTACAAAAGACACAGAAGTTATCTTTCTCAGTCTCTCACAGGAATGTGAAAGCTTAAAACCTACTTTTTTTTTCTTTGTTCCCAAACCCTGAGCTTTTCACCTGGGAAACCCTTCTAGGTCAAAGCTCCTCCTCTGAGACCATATGACCTTTAAAGGTGGGCTTGAACCTTTTTTTATGCAGCTGCTCTGCAATACAAATGAACCTCAAAGCTTTAGCAGCCAGACAAAGAAGAGGTCTTTAACCCACACAGTCTCTGTAAGGGGGGTCATTTATGCTTAAATGACCTCTAATGGGCAAGTGATGAGTACTGTTCAGCACGACAATATTAATGGGCAGGCAGGAGCACAGAGCAAGGGGTAGGATGGTTGTTTGCATGTTTCCATACCTTACAACGCAAAAAGGGGTGGGCAAACTTACCTACTCCTTTCCCAAAGGACAGCATCTGAGTGCTTCAAAAGCGATGGGGCTTTTGTCAATTTATTTCAATGAAATGAAAAGATTTCTAAATTCACATTTAATTAGATAAGTTTAGATTTATTTGGATTGTATAGCCCGACTGATATAAAGGTGAGGAGAAGTAGAAAATTTACTTTATTTCCAATGAGCTGATGTCCATTTCCATGGAAACAGAAATGGAAGCAGGAACCAAACATAAGCAGTCACAGCCCTGGTTAATTGCCCATGGCTGCTTTCTGTTTCCACTTCTATAGTGCTGAACTCTATGTTTTCTACTGACCCCGTTACTATAAAACAGCGTGTGTGAGAGGGGACTGGTGAGGGGAGACTGGGCACAGGAAGGCGGAGAGGGCAAAGATCTGAGAGGCAGCGTGCACGCTCTCCAGGCTGACCAGCGAAGAAATCTCCTTTAAGGTTTGTTTTACTTGACTGGAAAAAATCGAGGAGTAACATCAGCAAAACTAATTTTAATTAAGTTATTGCTATAAGCCTGGTGGTAAAACAACTCTTAATGATGATCAATGTAAATCTGGAATTGCTCCATGGAAGTCAATGGCAGTCTAACAGGTATTAAGAACAGACTCTGGCCTTTATCGGGAAACGCAAAAAATATTAACAGAAAGTGCGTTTCTGTGGTTGCTGGAGCAGTGACAAAAGTAGTATAGGGAGTCAGATTTTCTTAATTTAGCAAGTTCTGGTAGGTCTACCATGCAACAGAAGTCTAGAGGTAGGCCACTGTATTCAATGGTCAAGTGAAAACTGAGTGTAGGAAACAAACCACAAGCAAATCTGTGTCTGGGCTGCAAAATTGTTGTATTTGTTCATTAAAGTAATTGAGCACCTCTGCATTCTCAAATTTAGCCTAAAACCAGGAGCAGAAAATAACATTAAAAACAATACTCCCTGTTCTTGTTGTTTCCAAAACCAGAGCCCCCAACAGGAAGCAATGATCCCCAGAGGTTCAGCTTCATGGAAACCAAACCAGATCTTGGGCCTTTTTTGAGGTTTACCCATCTCTTGTGATCATGCTGGCATCTGTCCTGTAACAAATTTCTTCCTGATACAGAACAGCTCGTTCTAACCTAACTAAGCTATAAACTAACAAAAGACTGCTGTTCGGAAGAGTTTGAAAAGGCTTGTGTAAAAAAAAGAGGTTTGGAGGTTTTTTTTCTCAAATGTTTTGTGGACAAAATACTGAAAATAATCCAGCATTGCCTTTCAACATGGAAAATATAGAAGGAGAAAACGAGAGTGAAAAAAAAAGGTCTGTGTTACAAAGTGGATGTCCTTTAGCTTTGAGGCAAGCTAGGCTCAAAGCATAGCAGCTTCTTCCTCCCCGTCTCACGTCCCACCACTGTTCAGTGACACTCTGCCAACACTCAGTGCCTGCCACGTGAGCGCTCCTCACGCTACTCTCCCTTTCTGCAATGCCCTTCCAAATAAATACTACCTTCCTTTGCATGTTAAACTTCGATCCGCTAACTAACGGGAGGTGACGATGGAGTTGTCTGTCAAAATATCCCAACAGCAAGCTTCAAAAGAACAACTGCCAAAGAAGTACAAACTTCTACAAACAGTATTCCGTCAGGATGCACTGCGGTATTGAAATGCACTTGCATTTTCTTCCTGAAATAAATCTTCCCCTCCATTTTAATACTGCCTGGGATATCATGGAAAGGGAGTGGAGATTTTAAGCTGGGCAATTTGTTCATAGCTTTTGGAAGCGCTTTCCTGATTGTCTAATTTTATATTGCTTGATAGATTGAGCGAGAATTGTTTCAGGTGCGCAGAGTCAAAAGATCAGGTGTAAGTGGTGAGGGACGTCTGACTGCAGCTGGAGTGTGGACAGGCCAGATGGCTGTCGAGGAAGGAGGTGGAAACCTGGGGAATTCTAATGATGAGATGCTCTGAAAGAGTCCTGGGACGCAGAGAAACTAAGGTTTCTGGGAGATTTAGCAATCAGCCTCCATGCAGCTAGTGCAGGATATTCTCACACATACAACTGCATTTTATGGCACGGCATAGCCTTACAATCTGTGGCGCGTGCATGAAATTAAAGTTGGAGCAAAAATGTCCGCGCCAAAGCAGTACACATATTTTGAAATCGCACTGACTAAAGTCTGACTGAGGAAGAGTAAAGAACACTGGTTTTACTGATTTCCATAATTTCCAAAATGTGCAGCTTAAAATCATACATTAGCTCTGACTAAAAGTCTGTATTTATTGAAAATAAAAGCATATAGAAAAACATAGATCTCTGTGAGCCAGAAACCTCATTCTCCATTTTCTCACACCTTATATTACCATGCTGACTTGGTGGTGGTTTACCATCCTTTTGCACAAATGTAAAAGACTGTTCGTGGCATAAGATAAGGGAAAGTCAGGCTCAGTGTGCAAATAACTTAGATCTGTCCTATACTTTGCAGCAAAGAAATACCAGTTGCCTACGGCTTTCTGTAGATTTTGATGACCCTAAGTAAACTGCAGCAAAGATGGGCTCTGACAAGTTATGGCAGTCACATTCCCATCTAGGCTAAGTGAGATGGAGATACGGGTTGTGCTCTGTGCAGCACATGCCCCCTGCATCTGCCACTTCGTCAGATATGTCCAACCCTTTTTTGCCTATGGCTTTGCTCAGCAGACGCAGTCAGAGATCAGCAGTCCAAAGTAAAGGCACGGGATGCCTTCACTTCGGTCAGACGTCTGTTGCGCTGCAAGTGTCAAGCACCGTGGTTGTAGGCTGTAGCTCTGGGGTTGTATTACACCTAGAACAGATTGGGCTTCGCTGCCAATGCACAGTCCTTCCTCACAATGGCCATTTTGTGTGGTTATTGCAGGTAAGAGTCAGCTTAGTCACACTCGCCGCTTCACTCCTGTGTGCACTCACGTTGATAAATATACAAATTCCTCAATTTTTTATTAAAAAAAAGAAAAAAGGAGAACTGTCAAACATCAGAGGTTTCCATGGGAAACTGTATGTAGCATCTGGTACCTAATGTGGAAAGCCCAGCAAGGTTTATAGTTTGAATGGCTTTCTGGAAATAAGAATGCCACAAAAAAAAAAAAAAAAGCGTAGAGGTTGCAAAGTCTAAACCCTGGATTTCCTGTGAGTGGGAAAGTACAACCTAGAGACTTACTTGACTTCGTACATACTCATCAAATATTAGAGTCCTAAAATACCTTCTCTCTTAGTGGCCAAGCAGTTAAGATGTTATTGAACTTTAGACTGTAATACTCAAAAGTATAGTAAGAGGCCATATTGAATGAGTCTGGTTTTTCATTTTTTCACAGTAGCTGCTTCTGCTTTGTTCTATCATATTAAATGACAGGAAGACTTTCAGAGCAGTAGAGCTCCCAAAACAGGAGAGTGACTTGATTTCAAAGTGAAGAGCAGGTAACTGCCAGTACAGGAGCCTGCAGGTTAATTGGGTATCCTGACCCAGACAAAACTCAAAAGAGAGAGCAGTTCAATTCTTTCATTTGGTACATGAAAAATTGCTGTTTGTGTTGCACGGAGTTCAGTTTAATCAGCCCTGTGAGCTACTGTTGTATCATGAAGTGGATCACCTCTTCCCGGGAAGGAGGAGGAGAACTATAGAGGAGACCCATGAGAATTAAAAGATGGTAACTTTAAAAAAAAGCGAAGTTAGTGATTTTGAAAGGCACCAGATTAGCAGCACAGGAAATGGTCTCCTTTATTTAATCATGCCTAAGTGCTTTGAGATAGATTCTTATTCCTTTTATCTTGATAAGTAGCACATCTCCACGATGGGCACAGCATCTGCTGGGGCAGCTGTGCCAGAGAGATAGGGGTCAAGCCTTAGGTAGACCCAGGCAGGCCTGTCAGCAGCAGGAAGTGGATAAGCACAGCGTTGTTCCTCTGCTACCATGTCCCCTATCTACACATCTCGAGGTTAGCCTGGGAAAAAAAATGCAAAGGAAAAAGGTGTTTTAAGTGGTGTGCTGTAGTAGATTTGCAGCTGAAGAGCTAAAATAAACTGAGACTTAGTGCTACCTTAACTCTTTGAGATGAACGCTGATGGCCTTCCTTTGGACTAGGCAGTTTCAGAGGACTGTGAAAAACATATACATGGGATGCCAGAAACATGGCGCACGCTGTACCCTACCCTGTACGTACCTGCTATCTCCATAGCTGTCTTGTGGACAGTCTGCTAAGACCAAGTGCCTACCTGATATTTGAATCTCAGCATCCCTTGGAGGGTGCACTCCAGCCATGCCCAGAGATGTGTCTACAGACTTGTAGTCTAAAGATATGGTAAGGACTTGAGCTAGCAGTCCAAATAACTTGGTAAGATCACCAGTAACAGCCTGTGGTCAGAGCCCTTAATTTTGTGCATACTTCTGGTAGAGTTAGGTGGTACAGGCTCACTCGGAGCAAGGTTGTTAAAACTTGATCCTGTATCAAATACCACTGTTAATTCACAGCGGATGGCTCAGAAGTGGTACCAGACAACTGTATGACAACTGTGACACCTAGACTAAGGATGAAGACCTGCAGGATGAGATAGAAAGAGAGACATACAGGTGTAAGACAGCTGTGAATGACCTGCATTCTTCAGTCCCTTGGAGACAAATTTGGGGACAGTGTGTGTTTCCTGGCTCCACTGGAGTGAAGAGGCTTTCCATTAATGGAGAGTTTTGGGTTGGTTTTTTTCCACAAGTGGGTGAACATAAGAAAGGGGGTATAATATTAGAGGATCATAAGAGAGGCGGAGTCCCAGGCATGCTTTACAAAGTCAGGTATATAGGAACACATTTTTATGTAGAGTAAAAATGTGATGTCAACTCTTTATCTCCCAGGAGTGGTTAATGGTTCTTACCTACACATTTTCTTCAAAGGCTCTTACTGACGGATTTGCTTTTGGCAGAAGCTGCACTGCATTTGGAAATGCACCTATTTGTTCCTTGCCTCTTTTCCACCTTGCCTTGTCAGTCTCCTTGTGAACTGCTTCCAGCCCTTGTTCCTGGAGCACGTCAGAACTTGTTGCCTCTCACCTCTCTTCCCCCAGGAAGCTTGAGGAGCAGTTGTAAGCATGCTGTTGCTCTTCAGGTCTGTATAAGAGCGTATCTCACTTAAGGTGCATATACCCAAGTGTGGATTCTTCAAAACAGCAGCAGCTCTGAGCTAGCTGCTTCTTAGTGTAGCTAGTCAAGGATAAAAAAAGGGTAGGTGCGTTTGTGGCTCTTGCTTATTTTCCTCACCCTCAATGGTATTGGTGGCATGGAAACAAAAACTAGAGATTGTCCCATCTGCTGTTTGTACTGAGCTTCAGATTTGTCAATTCTTGACCAAGAGGCAAGAAAAAAAGAAAAAGCAGAGTAGACTGGAGGCAGTCTGTTGGATCAAACAAGAACAAACAATTGTATGCACAAAATCCTGCCATTTGGCCCCCTCATAAACAAGAATATCTTTATAAAATGTCCAGCAGTGGCAGGTACCCATCTAAGAATGCATGGCACTCAGATCATATAAATATGCACATCTCTATGTATCCCATTAGTTGTTGCTAATTCTTTCTCAGCCTATGGGGCTAATGACTGACTCCAGATCAGCAAAATCTTAGTTCCCTGTTGACAGATTTCCTTTATTACAAGTGTTTCTATTCCTGTGGGTATCAAAATGATTCCAACACCCCATAATTAGATCTCATGTCAGCCTAATATATGTGAATTTTCCTTATGGATTTAGTCTGCAACCTCATTAGCTCTGAGTCAAGTCAGTCTATTCTCAGATAAGACATTGGATAGCAGGAAACTCTTGGTGCCACATCTTGTTGCAGAACTGGCTTGGTGGCTTGAACATAAAAATACATGGGAAAGCTTCTGTTTGATAAGGACCTTAATCATAGCTGCATCACTGACACATTAGGAGCTAATTTTTTTACCACCTTTGTAGTCAGAGAATTTTGGCCCAGGAACTATGTTATGAAATCACATACAAATTTCCTGGAGGTGGGAGATACAGAAGTGGCCTGAACAGCATTCTGATCTCAAACCTCAGCAGGATGACTCTTCACAGAGTCATGACAGACGTATATTAAGAAAACCATCTCCATGAAGGCTTCACACTCAGACCTGGATGACATCCACCTGGGGAATCCAAATGGTTCCTTCATCTCCAGGAGCCTGAAAAAAAATGCAGCAGGTTGCTGAGGAGGCAGTCCACAAGTAGTAAATACAGACTTTATATATGGAGGCAACAGTGGGAAGACTCCAGAACAGATTTGCTCGCCTCCAAGAATAAGAGCTTCTGATCCAAGGAGGCCCAGGTCCAGGACTGTTATTGGATTGTTTTTCTCCTGCTGAGCCCTGTATTATGCCTTTCCAGTAGCTCTCCTGATTCCCAGGGTAACCTGAAAGATCAAAAAGAGACAAAGACATGATCATTCTCCAGCTCTGTACTGGCCAAGACAGTTTTGGCTGACAGACTTAGTACAGATGGTCATCATCCTCTGATCCAGCTCAAGGACTGCCTGGACCTGATCTCACAGTCCTGCAGCCAGATACTCTGTCCAGACCCAGAGTCACTGCACCTGACGACACTGCTGTTGCTTGGCTGAGTAGCACTGAGACACGGATCCCTACATCTGTAGGGATCCTGACACAGTGCAGAAAAACAGAGGAGGAAATATATTTGTCCAAGTGAAGAGTTTTCTTTATATGCAGTCCAAGATCGACTGATCTGACCTTGCTACCAAAGGCATTTCTCTGTATTTAAAACAAGCTGCCTTTGTTCTTCTTGGATTGAACCGATTTGCACATGCCACCTGCTTATTTAATTATTCTCGGTCTTTTCTGAGAGCTCTTGCCCAGCGGCCAGAGACAAAACTTTGACTTTGTGTCTGGAATTAATGTTCCCAAGACTCCTCAAATATCTCTTGAAATATTTCACTTGTATATTACCTGATTTTGAAGTCCACCTTTCTAGCAGCTAACACCTAAACCACAAGGCGGATCTCAACTCTCTCTTCTAAACTTTTTCTCTAAACTCTATCATGTAAACTATTCCTGAAGCCAAGTTTAATACCAGAAGAAAAGAACCTGGTAAAAAAATGACAGCATCACACTGGTGTCAGCTGACTGGTGACATTCTTTCTTCCAAGACTAACTCAACTTTCTTTGTCTGCTTTAGAAATGAACCTAAATCCACGTTTGGCCAGAAAATTACTGAGTACCATTCCCAAACATAACTTTTATGACTACAGTCCATGTTCTTTGACTGAAGCTGAAGTACAATCTAGTTATTTTGACACTCTGTCCAACACTTCGGTGACTCCTGTGTTATTCTGGTACTTTGGTAAAGGTGGTACATCTTAGGAGCCTCCTAAGATTGTGTCTCATTTCTTCAGTTTGTATGTTAGGAACACTCTCGCAAATCTGGAGTTTCCAGCTCGCTGTCAACTAGAATGACTGCATTTTCTTAGTACTTATGGAAGATCTGCAGCAGATTCTGAGAATGTTATTTCTTTATTTTCAGTCAACTATATCTAAAGAGATCTAGGCCTTATGCTGGAATAGAAACCACACTGAGCTGTAAAACACTTAGGGATTGTGAATCAGCTCAGCCTCCGTTTGCACTTTTGCTGCTTTGATTTCTGTGCAGCCGCACCAGAAACAACCCAGCCAGAGGTTTTGGCCCTGACTAAGTCTTCAGAGTGACACTCAGTTCTTACACTGGTGTTTCACAGGAAAAGACCATTTCAGTTCCTTCACTTTGGTTTATGTTTGCAGCTTTCTTGCTCTTTAATCTGCAAAATTTGGCTTAGTGCATTGAGAATGATGTCACCAAACAGGAGCGTGAGCTCCAGCTGATCCTTTTGTAAAAACACTTTCTGCTTTGGTTTAATTTATGGCAGTTGCTGAATAGCTAGTTTGGTTTACCAGCTATGCTCTGTCAGCTATTAATAAAGGTGAATTTCATGAAGGGTATGTTTTTCTTTCTGGCAACAGGACTTACTTTACTCAGTATAAATGAAATCCTTTTGTTCACCAACAGGATTTCCATAGAATCATTTTCCTGTTGAATGCTAAATATTGGAATGGGTGAAATTTGGAAATGGAATTAGTGATTCCTTTCATTTATTGCGAATGATCCATTACTCATCCGGTGTAATTTGTCAACGCTGCCGAACAGTAGGAGCAGTCACTTAAGATTGGCCTCGTTGCAGTGTTTAAAACGGTACGTGATAGAGCCGCCTATACCTCTGCAGTGAAGTCTTCCCCAGACCCCCATTTCCGAAGTGGGAACCGCACCGCATCCGCTGAGCTGAGCTGGGCTGTCAACTGAGCTCCAGTTCTTGAATAAAGATGGCAGAATCTCACAAAGAGGGAAATGAGGAGGAGGCCTGGGCGATTTTATTGAACGTTATGACATGTAAGTGCCAGAATACCAAAGAGCTTGTTACAGCATAGAAAATCCCCTCTGCTAGCGACTCCATTTGCACTCCAGAGCTATTCCGTTGCAGGGCCTATAAAGCAGATTGCTAACAAAAAGGTTATTCAGTGGGTTTCTTTCAATAAACCCAAAGGTAACAAGTATCCACTGAGCAGATGTCATGAGACTGAGCTGCACTCTGGAAAACTGCCGAGATATTTAAAAATAACGCTTTCTTATTAACCTAAGTACAATACTAAAAGTCTTTTAAAATAAAACTTTCCAGATGCCACCTGCATCTGAGATGCTAATAGGATGAATGCCAGTAAGCCCACTAATACTGGAAATGCTCTTAAGGAATAGCTACAACTGATTGTACTGGCACAAACAAATCAAAAACTAATTTATGTATTCCTGCAGCTGCATCTCCAGCCAAAGCAGAGGCAGGAGTCAGGACCAATTCACAGCTGACTAATGTTGCCTCGTTCTTTGCAGATTTCTGGCATTTAAGGGTAATTAAGATTTATTGTTTGCTAACTCGCAGGTCAGAACAAGCACTGCAATATGGATAACTTTTTGTCGACTAGTAAAATGCCTGTTAGGAGGAATCATCAAACCTGCCAAGCAGAACATGACAGAAAAAAATAACAGAGTTATCCTCATTTCATCTGACTGTTGTGACCCCAGCAGGATCAGGAAGGGCTGAGTATGACAACACTGGGGAGTGGGTTGGGGAAACCCACTGCACATGGTGGTATAGAGTAGAGATGGCTGAGTGCATAGCAGCATAGGGCATGGTAGGCACGCCATAAAAGCTGGCTGGTCTTGCTCCAAGGTGGATTTACCTACCACCATCAGTGCTATGCCCTTGCTTTCCTGGCCCCTGACACCTTATAGAGGGATGCAGGAGACAATGCAGGGCTCCCTTCACCTCTGCCAGTGTGACCAGGTAAATAGAGGAAGCGATCCACCAAAGCTTGCCCTCCTAGAAAGGAGGTGAGAAAGGGATCAGCTACTACTACAGCTTGGCTGCAGAGATGATAAGGTGAGGCAGAAGGACATGAGTTAGACACCACTGGTCTGTGGCTTCTATCATCAGCAGGTTTAGTTCATTCATTTCCATTAAGTTGGCAGAACTATACACTAGCTGATGACTGGGCCCTAAAGACGCTTGGGGCCAGAATTAGCACCAGGGATGGTGAATATCTTCTTCACGATTTACGTTGGACTTTGATTACTACAGATAGCATAAATTTTCAACTGAAAGTCTGGCTGATGAGGAAAAGCCATCTAATATGCAAAATCACACTCTCATTCTTTGAACAATATTTTATGTTTCTGTGTTCCTTACAGCTAAGACATTTTTTGGCATTAATAACTTAAACTTCCTGATCCACCTGAGAGTTACCTGTATGTGACTGTCACTGCTTGACAGGAGGCTAAATGGAGGCACAGGAGATACTGGATTCATTTCCTTTTTTTCTGTGCATTTTAGCTGGTTGTTATTATCTGTGCAAAGAGGAGACAAATGTCATCACTTTGGGTTTTCAGGCAGCCTAACGCCTGGCCTTGGAGATGTAATGAAGGAGGTTTGGTGCGAGGAATGAAGCCGGTTTGTCTCAGGTATCACGGGAACAGCGGAGTAAAGCTGCAAGCAAAGCCTAGCTTTCCTTTGCTGCTGCTGGCAAGCCTGATCACTAGGGCTAAGACTGCCTTGAATCTTTTGTAGTCATTTACATCCCTGCCAAGAAACCTCAACCAAACCAGGGTGTTAGGTTTCTGCACCTCCATTCTCTTAACTCATTTTTTCTTTCACCTCAAATCTGTTCATAAGCTGAGTCCAAACTGCCAAGGAGGGACACAGGACAGGGATAAGGAAAGTTGTACAGATCCAGTTCATTTACTCGGCAGTGCCAGCACTGTAAACAAAACTGGCTGTCATACATCCTGGCACCAAAGATGGAGCAGGAACGTATCTGAATGTAATCACTTTCAGGAACTTCAGCAAATAACGAAGGGCTGACTAATACCAGGAGCCTCTTCTACAGATCATTTACTGTGTATGAGCTAGTTCTGAGGCACGCTCGGCAGACCAGAATGCACATCAAATGTTTTGATTTATGGAAGAACATTTTTCCTAATATTTTTTCAAAGATTTTTTTCTCAACTTTGTAATGTGACTCTGAAGATGACCATGCCGCATTTTTAAAGGAGATACTCTGTGTGTGTTTTTTAAGACCTTTTTGGAAGGGGGATGGAGGGTTGCATATTTTTTAACTCCAAAACCCAGATGTTCTTTAACAGAGAAAAATAGAATAACATACATTAATAGCTTGGAAAACAATGGCAATATTTAATTAACCTTTAGAAATGGCTAATCTGTGAATCTGCACGTGTCAGCTCATCTTTAGAACAGAGTGACTGTGTGTGCCTTTGCCAAAATCAACATGCTTGTTCGGTGGATTTCTTCCACTGGGGATTCACATGAAGAACAAAAAAATGAAAAAAAAGAAGAAAAAATAAATTTTTTTCAGTTGTTTGACTTGAAGCATTCATGTGATCCAGATGACCTCGTCAGGGTTGATGTAGCCTGGTGTGCCACAGATCCAAGTTCTGCATGTTCAAGGCTTGGCTCTTAGCCCTTAGTCATTGGACCAGACAGTCTGCAGGTCTTGTGGGACCATTAAAAGCTTCAGTTTAGCAAGGGGGCCGTTACCTCTTCATCACTGACTTTCTCTCTCTCTCTATCCCTTTAGCTTGGCTGCCACCAGCGCTTATCTTCAGCAGACCCTCTACCTGCCAAATCCTCTCTTTTCTGAATCCTTTAAGTAGGAATACAGACTGCGGGAGGGAAAAAGGGTTCGTGAATGTTTGGCTCCTTTTGCAGCCCCCCGTTTCCCATCTGATAGGAGTCTCCCCACTAAAATGGGACGGGCTATATCCCTCCTCCAGCTGGCTGCCAGGGCTACAAGGTGCAGGCAGATCGCAGGGTTTCTCAGCATGCAGGAGAGGTATCTGAAGCATAAGGCTCGTGGTGCATACGGGAGGAGTGGCAAGTACACCAGAAGGTGAAGAGATGGCTGGAAGCAACACTAATGCCCCTCCATCTGGAAAGATGAGTGCTGTTTAGTACGTCTGGAAAGCATTATTTCTGCAAATAGCTCAACCTCTTTCAGCTTAGAGGCAGGGATCCCAGCCTGCTGCCAAGCTTAGATCTCCCTGATGGCAATGTGGTAGGGGAGATGGTGAACAAGTGTACTAATGGCATAAAGCAGGAAAAAACAGCATCCAATACATCAGCTTAAGGTACATCAGGCATCTGCCCTTCTCCCAGAAGGCTGCCTGTGACTTCAAATTGCATTAAGACACACTTGTGTTTTATATCACGGGATCAACCCATACGATAAAAGTTTAATTGGGTGGGTGTGAAGGGGAATTTAGAAGTTGCTCAACTGATTGTTCCCAGTGATTTAGCTTCGCAAAGGAGATACGGGAAAAATTCAGCTCTAATCGACTAGTGTCCCTGAATTTTTGTTTGAAATGTAGCCCTGCAAAGATCCAGCTTTACACAAAGCTCATCTGAAATCACTGAGATGCTATTTCATGCTGTTTCAGAACAAATGCCTGACCCAAGCTTGTTCAAAACCTTGACTCAAATTCAGAGACCAGAGGGGATCGCTCAGCAAACCTCATCAGGCCTCAAAATCAGTATGTAGGGCTTTTCTCTAAATATTTTTGAACGGATAGAGATGTAGGGGAAGTTTCAATAAAATAGTTGTTTAGCTTTTAACCATATTAAGTCAACAGTCTAAACATCTATTGGAAATGCACTCTGCGTGAATTTCAAGCAGGACAATTTCCAAACTCCTTCTCATCAGTGTACAGCCTGTTTTCTAATGATATATATTCATGATCAATGTGGGATGCTGTGCGTGGTAATGAACAAGTTGTAATGCAGCTGATGTGTGAGGGTCTTGTGTGTATTCTCATGGGTCACTGTTGACCAGCCATCTGATATGTGCCAAGTTTGGATGAGACACGTGGTGTGCAAAGCTCATGAAGGATTTCTGGAAAGCGTTGCTTTGGTTTATTTACAGCAGATTTGCACCTTGCAAAATGGGTTTGTTTCCCCACGAAATTCAATAGATGTTCTCATTTGAAAACATGGTTTCAAAATGTATTTTAAAACTCTCTTGGATTGGACTCCAGTCCCTGAAATACATTTTTGGAAAAGCAGTCTATTTTCAGACTTGAAAATGAGGGCACAAACCCCACTTTTTCAGCAGTTCCAGGAGAATTTTGTCATAGTTGTGATCGGTTTGTACATCTTTTCACAGATTTGTGGATGTTTGTTTCAAAAATTTCTTGAAGATGTTTCTTTGCACATCTGTCTTCTGTACCAAATGTGAGCCTGTTCTAAAATATTTGTTGAATTTTGTGCGACTTGAAGGACTCCCCATAGCTCATATGCTTAAGTGTATGGAAGACTTCACAGTTCAGGGCTGACATTTGTTTCCTTTTTAGAGGCTCCACGATGAGTTTAAAAAATGGCTATGGTGATCTAAGATAACTGTATATGCAAGCTTGTGCATTCTCTGCTAATAGATATTGTAGTTTTTAATGGAAGAAATCAAAATGCAAGGAATGAGTTTATAACAGTAGCAAACCCCAAATATTTACAAGCCCATTTTCCTTGCTTTAAAAAAAGGACTTTACTTTTTCTTTTGACATTCCCTAGGTGTTTTCTGTAGTTTTCATCACCATTGTTTCAAAACTATTTGCTTGTCAATTTTTTTTTCTTAGTGAAAAAGTAAAAAAACTCCATAAGGATTTGTTTTGGGGTTTTTTGTTTGTTTGTTTGGTGGCTTTTTTTTTTTTAACTGTACAAAGTAAAAGGTCCATGAGCATTCTTGTAAAAGATGATAGAAAATTTCCAATAATAAAGAACAATGACTGACGCATTTTCTGAAGAATTGTTTTGGATAAAAAGGGTTCTTTTCAAGTGAAAAGGCATGTGGTGCAAAAAATTCAATTAGTTCTAGTTTCAAGATCCCTATGGGCCATATCCTGAATAGTTATTGAGACAAAGCTCCCATTGAAGTCACTGGGCATACTTCCTGATTAAAGCCTTCAGGACTAGGTCAACTGGGAGTTTTGCCTGAGTAAGCACTTCAGGATTTGAGTGTAAACACAGCCATTGGGGAATAAATGGGTTAATACAGCAGACTAATACATTCTCTGCATTTGTAAGCTCTGCTTTATATAAGGGACGTAGATCCCTCTTTCTCCTCGTGAGGATGGCAGACATTTTATTTTCCATAACCCACTGTGCTGGTGCCCTTTCATTAGTGTCACCAAACCGGTGTTGTCTGGTCCTAGTCCTTCCCTGTTCTCCTGCGTCTCTCCCCTCCGGGAGTGAACCCCCTCCCATGTCAGCATAAAGGCAAAGCCACTTTTTTAATACAGTACTGAGGGAGGAATCCCCCTGCCCCCTCCCAGCCAAGCCCGTTCCCCCATCCAGGCTGAGTTAGTCATGTCTGACTTCTCCTATTCACATTATGGCTACCCTTGTTGCTTTTTGGGTTTTGTTTTGCTTCCTTACTGTTGTTGTTTTTCAGCCAAAGCTGTCATTTATCATGAGAACAAGAGCAGCCATGTGTTGATTTTTCTGGATTCCTTTTGGACAGTGTCCCAGTGCTAATGAAGGCCCTTCCAAAGTGCTAAAGAGCTGGTGCCAAAATCAGTTACAGTGAAAACAATAGGGGAGTGGTGCACAGACAGCACATCTAGTGTGTGTGTGCGTGCATGCGTGTGTGAGCGGAGGGAGCACTTACAATTGTGATTTCGGTCCCCCTCCCTGAAGGATAATACATTCGACTGAACTAAGGGGCTCGAATTCACATTTGCTCAGAGGCTGAGGCACATTAGAAATAAAAGCCAGTGGAAAAATAGATGGGAGATGTTCACACATTATGTCCTGGCTGGTCTGGATAATAACACAAAAATCAATGTTGTACGTAAGCTGTGACAATGATGATGAAGCTTCTGCAAGAGTTATAGGGCCTTGAAATTCAGGGCTATATCTCTGCCCTAGAGGGTCATTTCTCTAAAAACTTTGTTTAAGGACTCATGAAAATGCCTTTTAATTTTTTTTAAATACACTTTTTAAAAAAATGAACTATTCTGCTCCTCAGGCCTTATAAGCGGCTATATTTACAATGCATGCTAGGTCTTACAATACCAAGCAGTGGTTATTGCACGCTGCACTGTTAAGGGGCAGGACGGCAATGGAAACACACTTTCTCTGGGACCCCGAAGGTGAGTGAAACCTAGACAGAAACATGCAGAAGGTGCACAAATCTCGGCAGCCTACCTACAGAGCTGCCCTCCGAATCGGAATTAAAGACGAAATACAGGCGGTCAAACAGCACGGGTGCTGGGGCTTTGAGAATTTTCGCCTCGTAGGAAGCGCCCAGTCGCTGCGTTTTCCTGTTATTATTCATCTCGGAGGATTTATGCGTTTTATGAATCAAAATACTCGGCAATTTTGCAGCCCGGCGAGCGCGTTCCCCCAGCCCGGTTTCTAGCCTTGTGCTCCACCTACCGGCTACCGGCCCCGCGCAGCTACCGCCTCGGCTTCTGCCCACCCAAACGGGTTTGGGACACGGGGACCGAGGGGGAGAAACCCCTTTTTTTCCCCCCCGCCCCGGGGAGGTGGGTCCCGCTGCCGCTGGCCCCGGGGCCGCCGCCGCTCCCGGGCGCTGAGCGCCTCCCCCGGCCCGGCCCCGGCGCTGCCCCCCAAGCACGTGGCAGCCAACAACATTCACAAGCGAGGGTACCTATACATATATACGTGTGTCTTTATATATCTTGCGCCTGACGGGGGTCCAGCCACTTTTGTTGTGTGTCGGCAGCACCTATTCTGCTTTATTAAACCCCAAATGATTTAATGGAAATGATGTTTACCCCCCATAGCCGGGAAGCAATACTTTCGTTACCAGATACCAAGCTTTCTTGTGTGCATTTCAGTTGTGAGGAAGCCAGTTAGTGGTCAGAGGCAGATGCTGGTCATTTGGAAAGGCCTTTCTGTGATAGTACCCACTAACGCTGCTGTTTATTTTGAGTTTTGTTCCAAAATATATAAATATGTAGGATTTTGATGGAATAATCTCTATCGTTTGGACAAATCTGGTGAGTGATTGAATCTACAGATCAGTTTAATTTACATTGGCCATATAGATAGATAGATAGATAGATAGTTAGATAGATAGATAGATATGCTTCAGTAAATAAAAAATAACCTCCGACTAATTTACAATGTTTACTGTAAGATCCCCATATAACATATAGCATTACTGTAACCATGTACTTAATTTTCATGTTTCTTGTCTGCAGAGACATTGCCTTCTGCAAGATTTGGTAGACTCCATAGATTCTTAGGCCTGAAGGGCCATTATGCTCATCTGGTCTGACCTCCTGCATAGCACCGGGCATACGATTTCTTCATCTACGCAAGCAAGTTGCAGCTGAGCTAAGTCGTAGCTTATAGAAAGATAGTCAAAATGCACACGGCCCTATGTAGCACTCCTAACTACCTATCTGGACTTTAAATTATCTTTGAAACATAGCACTCCATTAGAAGTTTTCCTCTGTGCTCCCCTCACCCATACCAGAAGAGTTCCTTATCCCCCCCTTGACAGCACTAAGCTATTTTAGATGTAACATTTATGCACATAGATGTTTTCAGGAGAGCTCTAATTTATCAGCGATCTCCTCTTCTTTCACCCTCTTATTCAAGCATTTCAACAGAGCAACAGATGGTCCTTGCGGGCCATTTGCTGTGATTGGAATTGTAGTGTCCCAAAGAAGGGTGTCTTTCTTATAGCTAAAAGTGAGTCTAAGTTTCCTTACCCAGTAAGAATTTCAAATGATGCCTCAATTTGCCTTGCTACAAAAGAAAACAAGTTTCCCAACAGTTGAAGGGTGAAATCTGCAAACTTTAAAAAACATCTCTCACCATATGGACTATCATACCCTTATAATCAGAGAGAACGGAGATTCTGAAGACACAGCATAGAAAAGTCCTCATTTTTGTCTTTGTACCTTTGTGTCCTGAACTTGGGATGACTGAAATAGGAATTTATTTGAAAGTAACCCCTCTTTTCATTATTTATCGATATCATTGGCACATTTAAACATTTGTAGGGACTAGTTTCAATTGTGTACTCTATCAATGCACCTTAGGAGCACAGGCATTATATGAGCCAGAAGTTTTGTCATAGTACAAAAAAGAATTAGAATAAAAATGTTCTCTAAATGATTTTGCTTTAATTATCTCCTCGAATTTTGCAAACAGCTCCATTTTATAGACTAACACAAAATATTTCTAAAGGTCTAAATAAAGTTTATAATTGTATATGAAATTCTTTGGACCAGCTCTTGTAGATGGGATATAGTTCTACCTGGCTACAGAGTATTGCTACACATCTGTAGACCTAAAGCTCTGTGGTTTACTTTGCTTATCATCTGCCTCCAGGGACCTCCGTGCCCAAAGGTACTTTGAAGCTTGGGCCCTAATTCACACTGTGGGCTTTCATAACTCTTAGGGAAATGAGAATCAGGCACCTTGATCCTTCATGCAACTGATTTTGTAGTTTTTGCTAGTTGACCAGCTGAAGTGAATTCTAGGGTATGGGCATCTTCCTAGGGGACACTTTGGCCAGGTGAGGTCTGTGACGTGCATGCACAGCCATGTTTTGAGTTTGATGCATGGGTGACATTCAGGACTCTTAAGACTCTTTGTACAGCACATGAGGTCTTCTGCTGAGTTTATTCTATTCCTGTTTTATGTAAAACAGGTTTCAAATTCTTGGCAAAAGAGAATGTAGTAGAGATCTTCCTTCCTCCCTCTAATGCCTCTAGAGCATTATGGGGCCAGGTATTCAGGACACTTTCTATCAGTATGGAAGATATAAATTTGAACCCTGTGTGGATATACAGGACTCCGAATCCCATCTGTAGCTTTCAGTCTTCAGCTGGGGCTGAGGAGAGGTTTTATTCACCACTTTTTTAGGTGTCTCAGGTCTTTCCTTATGCACAGCTTTACAGCCTACAGACTTGAACTCATCCAGCCTCTTGATTCTTTGTGTCATAGCCTGTTCATGTCTGTCTTGTATGAGACATACAAGTTCACAGGCCAAGCAAAGGGATGATTCAAGCCTATGATCTGAACCTTTAGACGAGGACTTAAGTGTAAAGAGTCACATTGTGTCATGTCAGGTTCTGAGAGGACAACAAATTTTTCTCTCCCTCTACAAGAAAAAAGGAGAAGGAGGTTTCTGTTTTCTCCCAGGTTAGAACAGTAAATAGAACTTAACAGCACTTCTTTCATTCCTCAGAAGATTTTATGCAGAGTTCAATGTAGCCAGGTCCCTGGATAAGGTAAAATAAACTGGGAGATTTCAGGTGGAAAAGACATTGTGGCAGGAGAGGAGATTGCTGAAGGAAATACGTTGATTTATCCAGACACGAAAAGCATATGTGCTAATTGAGATAGTCTGGATTATGGAGGCAAACCCTGTAATTTTAAACTACATTCGCAAGGTGAACTCATACAGTAAACCTCTACTCTTTTATGTCCTATCATCTTGGGGAATTCATAACCCAGATTAGATGACAGACTCCCTTATCTAATGCAGAAGAATTAGATGTCTGAGAATAGGAAATACAGAAAGCAGCATGCTGAACAGGAACCTGTAGGCGTGAATCTATGGAAAATGCCAGTAGATTTTGCCCGTCCTTAACCTGGAAGTTTTCCGATTTCCTGATGTGCTCAAAAGTGTTTGTTCTATGGAGATGATCGCCTTTCTACAACATGAAGGTTCAGCCTGTTTCAGGTTTAGGGCAGATGGGTCTGTGAACTCCATGTAGGAGTCTCTGGAAAAATAATGAAAAGATAGGTGTGTCAAAGACTATGACTAGCTTGGTAGTGCCCATCTTTTACATAATTTCCTACCACAAGAGCATGGCAAGAAAGTTCTCATCAGCTTTATGAGGACTGAACTCAGGCTTAGAAGGGCATAATAAACAGCAGACCATGGGGTACCTGGTGTGACAGCACTTTCCAGTTTTCTATTTTTTTTCTTTCAAAGTTTAGTCACTGCGCAGCTGTGTATGCAACACTGGTGGGAACACAAACCACAAAGTGGTTATAGCACTCAAATGGGTTGGATGGTCGGATTCAGAAGGTAGAGGCTAATGGATAGTACATTACCTGGAGGCCGGTAATAAGTGAAGAACTACAGGAGACTGTACTGGGACTTGTCTTGTTTAACATCTTTATCCGTGACCTGGAGGAGATGATAGAGTACAGTTGTCACATTTGCAAATGACACCAAAATGGGAGGCAGGGGAGGGAATGAGGATCCACTGATATGCTTGAGGGCAGGGTCACCATCCAGAGGGACATAGGCTGGAAGAATGGACCAACAGGAGGCTTATGAAATTCAATAAGGACAACCACTAAGTCCTGCACCTAGGATCACCTTGCAGTGATACAGGCTGGGGACACTCCAGCTGGGGAGCAGCTCTGCTGAGAAGGATATGAGGGCCCTGGCAGACAGCAAGCTGAACATGAATCTGCAATGCGCTCCAGCAGCAAAGGCAGACAACAATATCCTGGGCTGTATTAACAGCAGCGTGATCTCCAACCTGATCTCCTTTTACAACCAGGTGACCTGCCTGGTGGATGAAGGAAAGGCTGTGGATGTTGTCTACTTGGACTTTAGTAAGGCCTTCGACACAGTCTCCCACAGCGTTCTGCTAGAGAAGCTGGCAGCCCATGGCTTAGACAGGTGTACTCTTCGCTTGGTTAAAAACTGGCTGGATGGCCGAGCCCAGAGAGTTGTGGTGAATGGCGTTAAATCCAGTTGGTGGCAGGTCTCAAGTGGTGTTCCGCAGGGCTCAGTTTTGGGGCTAGTCTTGTTTAATATCTTTATTGATGATCTGGACGAGGGGATTGAGTGCACCCTCAGTAAGTCTGCAGATGACACCAAATTAAGCAGCAGTGTTGATCTACTTGGGGATAGGAGGGCTCTACAGAGAGATCTGGACAGACTGGATCGATGGGCTGAAGCCAACTGCATGAGGTTTAACAAGGCCAAGTGCCGGGTCCTGCACTTGGGTCACAACAACCCCAGGCAATGCTACAGGCTTGGGGAGGAGTGGCTGGAAAGCTGCCTGGCAGAAAAGGATCTGGGGGTCCTGGTGGACAGACGGCTGAACATGAGCCAGCAGTGAGCCCAGGTAGCCAAGAAGGCCAATGGCGTCTTGGCCTGTATCAAGAATAGTGTGGCCAGCAGGAGTAGGGAACTGATCGTGCCCCTGTACTCAGCGCTGGTGAGGCCGCAGCTTGAGTACTGTGTTCAGTATAGGAGGGACATTGAGGTGCTGGAGCGTGTCCAGAGAAGGGCAACAAAGCTGGTGAGGGGTCTGGAGGACATGTCTTCTGAGAAGCGGCTGAAGGAACTGGGATTGTTTAGTCTGGAGAAGAGAAGGTTGAGGGGAGACCTTAATGCTCTCTACAACTACCTGAAAGGAGGTTGCAGTGAGATGGGAGCTGGTCTCTTCTCCCAAGTAACTAGCGATAGGACAAGAGGAAATGGGTTCACGTTGCACCAGGGGAGGTTTAGGCTAGACATTAGGAAAAACTTTTTCACTGAAAGAGTTATCAAAGATTGGAACAGGCTGCCCAGGGAGGTGGTTGAGTCCCCATCCCTAGATGTGTTTAAAAGTCGTGTAGATGTGGTGCTTAGAGACATGGTTTAGTGGCAGACCTGGTAGAGTAGGGTCACTGGTTGGACTAGATGATCTTAAAGGTCTTTTCCAACCTAAACAATTCTATGATTCTATGATTCTATGATTCTATGATTCCATGATTCTATGATTCTATGATTCCATGATTCTGTGATTCTGATTCTATGATCAGTACAGGGAGAGGAGTGATTATCCCCCTTTGCTTAGCGCTCCTTAGATGGCACCTATAATACCACATCCAGTTTCAGGCTCTCTGGTACAAGAAAGACATCAATAAAATGGAACAAGTTCAGCTGAAAGCTATCAAGATGGTTGGGGTCTGGAGCCCTTACCTTGTGGAGACAGACTGAAGGATCTGGGGTTGCTTCAGAGGAACTTGACTGCTGTGGACTATGTCTGGATGTAAGGAGCAAAACCCTGTCTTTCCTAGTAGCCTGCCAGTACCTGTGAGGACATTATTGAGAAAACACAGCCAGGCTCTTCACAGAGGGGCATATCAGGAAGGTGAGAGATGATAGGTGTTTGTTGAGGTAAGAGGTTCAGGTGGGTATAAGGAAAACCTTTTCACCCATGAGGACAGTCAGGCAGTGAACCAGGTCACCCAGAGGCTGTAATCACCACCTTTAGAGGTTTTCAAAACCAGACTGGACAAGGCTCTGGCCAACCTATTCTGATCTCATAGCTAAGCTGAGCTTGAACCAGAGACTTCCTGAGGTCCGCTCCTGAGTTATCCCCTGATCCTGTGAATACATAATTGAGGTTCTTTTCTGGAAAAATAACACCTGCCTGGATGCAAGGAGAAAACATTGCCATTCCTATGCTGTAGGCTTGAGATAGATTCTTTGTCTTGTAACAGGCTGGTGGTCAGGGCTTTTTCTTGGAATGTGGGTTTAAAGCCTCTGAGGCTGAAAAGAGCCTAAACCCAAGTCTATTACTCCCTGAGTGGTGTAAATACTCAGCAAAGGGCAGATGGCAGCTGTGTTGCTCTGTTGTAATATAGTTACGTATAATATAGCTGTAATATGTTGTAAGATAGGCCCACCCTTGTACATTCTTCAAAACAGGGTGAAAAATATTTATACTTTTCTGAATGACAATTAGGGTACTAAATGTGAAGCCTAGAGATGACAAGGAACTGTGCCATTTCCCCTTCTACCTTTGCTGCACAAAGCCCTCTTGTGATCATGCAATGGGCCTTGCAGACCTTCTTGGGGAGGCGGGACAGGGGCTTTTCCTGTGGCTGTGCAGCCCCCTTGGAAGAAAGGGGGTACCTTGGGTGACTTGTCTCTAAGTGACTTAGGGTGGAAACTTGTAAATGCAAAGGCCACGTAGGTAGTGTAGTCCTCTCAGTGAATCTGGGCTCATGCTCTTTTTTATTCAAAACAATTCACCAGAAGAGTCAAATTGCTGAAAGTCAATATACTGGACTACATGAATGTAGCTACCTCATTTCCCTTCTTTCAATGCCCTTATATGTGCTGCTTGAGTGATATGGGAGGGATTAAACATTTTTCCAGGCAAGAGATCTATAGAACAAAGAAGGTTGATGGGGAGGGAAGGATAGCAATATAATTTATAAAAAGCTCTTAGAAGCAACAGCCTTAGCTTTCCACTGTGGTGGAGTACGGCTGAAAATAGCAGGTAATGGGACCGGTGTCCCTTTAAGAATTCTTGAGGTTACTAATGGATATAGGTCATGGTGACAGCCTTAAATAAACCTTCAGTAATAAACAAATCATTTTGAGTTTTCATAAGATTACCATCACTCTAAGGCTGCTCCAGTAGGGCTAAGAATGCGTGAAGGAAATGAGCATGATAGATCATATACATCATACTGTCATACCCCAAGAAAAGGACAAAAAAAATCTTTCAAGGAGGCTCACACTGTATTCCTGATAAAAGCTGTTAAGAATGTGCATTAATATTAATCCTCTATTTTACAATAAGCTATTCACTGCTTCTACACAAAATGCAACTTTGCATCAGAGGAAAAGGAAAACAAAACTTAGGAAAAAAGATCTCAGCAGGCATAAGTATCCTGTTCCCAGGATTTGGAAACTGAAAATACCAAGAAGGCTACAAGGAATTATCATGTATCCAAAATCATCATAAGAATAATATGGAAGTCTGTACATAACAGAAATTCCATATCTCATTGTTTCGTGCAGTACATTCCTGACGAATTGCGGCTTTACTTTGGTTTTAGTTATTTATATTTAATTTAAATAGAGTTCATATTTCTTACCCATGCTAAAAGTGCTTCCATTTTGATAGCTTTAGTGCTTTCTTATGGTGAAGGACGAGGTGCATTTAAACAGAAATATTGCTTGTTCTTATTTGATGCTTCTGTATATCTTACCGTGATCAATGTTTGCACTTGGTGTTCTTACTATGGTACCGAGAAAACTGAACTGGAGTTCAGCTGAATCGAGATGTGATTAAAATAAGATTTCCTTCTTTAGTAGTAAACCCTTCTCTAAATTGAGCGTCACTTCATTATTTACATAAGTCCCATTCTGGAATACAAATGTCTCATGGATTGTTTTTAAACCTTTGATACCTCCTTATAAATTCCTCCACCCCCAAAAAGAGGCATAAGAGAGTGAAAAGAGATTTTGGTGTACAGCGGATAAGTAATAGGATTCATTGCTGAAGAAAAAAATGAGTTGAGATATCTTTATGGATAATGACCTGCCAATGATTGTAAATACAAGGTGACATCTTTAAAGATAAGGACATTCACAAATCGATTAGACAAATCAGTTAAGCAAGGCCACACAGATATATAGCTATATTGGGACTAAAATATCTTACTGTGTGGAACACATAGAAGATTGCAAATATCATAATGTCTTCTTCCTTGTGTCCATAAATAATAATAATCATAATAAACGTGCTCCTGCCGACAGCCTAAGCATCCCAGTAATGTGAATTGATTGTTAGCATTTTGCTTTAGAGATAGATTAATTAAGGCTGAATCATATAGCAATCCTTACAAAAGTACTGTACATATGACATCTAAATTAATACCAAATGAATTCATCACAAACAGGGTAATTACAATGAATATCTAATGAATTAATAATGATAGATCATTTATGATTCATGCATATATATATACATATATATGCACACACTCACATGCACAGAGGATAGCAAATTTGCTGCTGCCACATGGAAGAGTGAGAGCTGTGATTTTTAGCTCTGTTCCTACTGGTTTTCAGTGAGCTTAGCACTGTATTATGCCTACTGCTGGGCAAAAGGGAGGCAGAGAAACTAGCTGAAATAACATCCAGGTATGGGTGGTCACTGTCATAAGACTGTGATCCTTCCTGTATAAAAAAGGATACTGGCATAGAACCAGGGACATAATTTTCATGCAGTTTCAAAGTCACTCTGGATGGACTTTGGATACTTTTTTGAAGCTATGCAGATGGGATGTGGAAGCTGGGCACCTAAATGGTACTTGTGCTCTAGCAGTAGAGGTCTGCTGTGACTGGTGTGCTGTGCCAGGAGCCTGCTTTCAGTAGCGATAGCCCTGAGTTCTTCTGTCATCCATTCATCAGCCTCTACAGGTTATCACTACTTAGAGTGAGGAGGTTTTCAGTTTTAGAAATGCTAATAGCACACATAGTTACGAACGAAGACCTGAAAGTGTTGGGCTCATCCCTGTCCTCCACAGATACTTACTTTCCCACCATTTAAATTTCTTTTCCCTCTGTCATCTGACCCACCCCTCGTCTCCTCAGTATTTTAAAATCTAATCTAGACTTTTCCTTTCTCAGCAACTTCTATCTATCTTTGACTTCAAACTTCGTGAAAGTGCCTCCTACTGCCACCACTTGACTTCCATTGAATCTCCCATCCTTTACTCTGCTATGGGGCTCAAATAAGGCACCTTCATCCACTAACAAGGTGTTTGTCAAGGCCAACATGACCTTTTCTGGCTGCTGCCAAGGCTTCTTGCTATTTTCATCTTCCCCAGTCTGTCTGTGACTGCCAAGTTATCAATGATAACTCAAGTAATCAATTTCTCATCGATTATTCTCTCCTCAGACATCTTTGATCATGCTTCCCCTGTTCTCAGCCTTCACTTTATGACTAGTCCTTCAGTGATTTGTTGTTATTTTGGCTCTGTCTTTAGCCTGTTCTCGTTTTCATCATCTGGTAATCCCTTGGCAGCCCACTGCCATGCTGACAGCTCACATGCCCATCACCTTGTCCTTGACCCACTGCCTGACCATTCTGTCTCTAGTCTTGTTCCATGGCTCTGACATTGCTATGATGTCCTCATTAACTCAAACTCTGCTTTATATTAACTGGATTCTATTTTTATTTTTTATTTCCTTTCCTTCTCCTTTACCAGTATGAATTCCCTGGGCTCCTTGGCAAATCGACATGACTGGACTCTCACCAGATGGTCATGATAATGTCCAGACTCTGGAGGCTCTAAGTCCTTATCTTACTGGGTTTGAGAAGAGGCTAAACCCCGTTCCTGGCTTTAAGCATCTGCCGTGCATTTCAGGAGCAAACCTCATGCCTGGCACCAGGAGGGATTCCTCAGTCTAATAGTCTAGCCCTGAAATTGGTACCTTCTCTGTCCAATTCTTCTCAGCAGCTGTTATTTCTCCTTGTATCCCACTGGAGGAATATCAGTCTTCATCTGGTTTACATTTTGTTTCTTCAAGAGCACAGGATAGATGCAGGTAAAAAAAAATATCTGTGTATGCACACACACACACACACAGAGTTTGCTTAAGAGTCTAAAACCTGACTGATCTTTTCTAAATAATAAAAGAAATGTGAATCTAGGTAAGGTTAATACAGCCATAAAGCCTCCATGCATTTCCCCTACCTTGATTTCCTCCTCATTCTGGATGCAGTCTTCAGGCTCCATTCAGAGCCATTTAAGAACATAGAAAATACTTTCTCTGCAACACTGAATTGTCTTTTAAAGCAAAAGTTTCATTCAGCTCACTTTAGTACAGTTGGTCTTGTCAGTAAAGAGGGTCTTCCTATTTCAAAGGCATATCTTTTTGTTCCCCTCTCTTATTTTAAACCCTCTCTTGCTGCCATCTCAGTGAGTGTCTTCCGTGCATGTGTTCCAATACTCGATTCCTTTGTTTTGCCGCTGGCTCTTCTTTCCTTTCCACTTCACCTGCAGACTAGCTGGAGTAAAGTGCTTCTCCTTGCTTCTGCTGACCCCCTTGGCATTGTCTGTTTAGAGTAGAGACATGAAGATCTCTATTATAGCTAGTCTGGGAAAGACATACTTATGGCCTTGTGAGTGAATACACAGTGGCATTCAATGATACAATAGTTTTCATAGGAACAATTTCATCATATCGAACACAACTGTGAATTTATACTTGCAGTCTTTGACCCATTTTTCATCTCCTCTTTCTCTTATTCCCCTCCCATCGATATACTTGGCTGACGGTCAGCAGAAAAGACAATACGGTAACCTAACTCTTTCTACTCCTTTCCAGCTTTCCTGTGATACCTTTGCATAGTTGTGTAGCCTGGGACCCCCTCGTCCCTTGAATCGGTACTCCTTATTCAGCTTCAATCTGGGCAAAAATGTGTTTACCATCTGGCAAATTATCTTCCTGGCCTACCACACCCACATAGAAAACGGGAAGGGAGCTCAAAAGGTCATCGGGCCTATCGCTTGCCCCAGGGCAGGATCAGCCACATCTACAACATTCCCAACAGATGTTTATCTAACTTGTTCTTAAAACCTTCAAATGTGGAGATTTTCCAAGCTCCTCATGCAGTGCTCAATTCTCCTTGCAAATTCTTAATGATCCTCTGTGTCCTGAGCGCTTCAATTACAACCTCTCACATTCCCCCATTAAATTCAACCTGCTTATCTGCTCCTTCAAAGGCTCTGCACAGCTCTGGCTCCATCTGTCCCTGGTTCTTTATGAGAGTGTCTTCACAGGGTGTCTGGGTGCCTTTGCCCTCTTACTGATTAGCTATTTAAGCCGCATATCTCTCCTCACTTACATTCTGCACCCACCCATCTCCGTATCTCCATCTGTCTGGCGTCCCTTTGCCCAAAAAATCGCTTCATCAGGCTTTCATTTTCACTTTCAAGAACTTTCCCCCTTAAACTCTTTTTTTTTGTGAATAAGCAGACTCAAGTCCACTCAAAAATGTGCTTTTTAAAGGAAACACCCCCATCCCTCCCAGCCCAGAAGTTACCATTCAGTCTGCCACCCTGTGCACCCAGCCAAGTGTAGGGTTTTGTTTGCCTTCATTAGCCTGTAAACTCATTTTGGGTGGGGCTGTTTTCTGCCCTTTGTTCTCCACTGTGTTGAATGTGCTGACAGTGCTGAACTCTCGATAATTAATAGCACAAACAAAGCTTAAAAAGGGATGGATCAAAGGAAGGAGAAAGGGAAGGCAGAGGGAATATGAGGTTTTGTTTAAAGCAGCAAGGAAGCTTCAGGATAAATGTATCCTGTTGGGATGTGTTGAACACCTGTTAGGAAGAGGTTATGGATAAGATTGTTGAACAATCTGAATGAAGGCGGTCTCTGCATCTCCCTAAAATGCTCAGAAAAAAAAAAAATCCATTCAGGGTAACAGGTAGACACTTTGTGTAAATTTGAAACGAGAGAGACAACCAGTAAATGAATGAAACTTGGAAAGCAGGCAAGTGGCAAATAGGAGGCAGGAAAAACACCACTGACCCTTTACCACCGGTCTGGCTGGCAGGCGTCCACTCTGTTACACTTGTCTTGAGTTACACCCATTTAGTGATGTCGCAATACTAAGACTTCTGCAAAGCTGAAGCAGACTTTTGAAGTGTTTCATACCGTAGTCCTGACGGCGACTGCCTGTTCCTCTGTGCGGAATGGCTGAGCACATGCAGGCAGTGCTGACCCTACGGGCAGGAAACCTCGTCCCATCACTCTGCCTTCAGCAGACCCAAGGTGGTGTGAGACGGGAGAGCAGGAAGCTGGTGCTTCCATGAGACACAGTGTAGAGCTTTCTGGTAGTGTTCAGAGGGTGATCTCACACACCGGTGAGTGGACCATACAGACCACCTGGAGACCTCTGACTGTAGCCATGAAGGGTTTCAGAGTCCTTATGCACTGATCACTGATGGCAGAGCCGGAGCACAAGGATGAAAAGGCCTATCCTACAGATCTGGGAGGGCCAGGACTTCCAAGGAACTGTGAAAGGAGTTTTCTTCACTTCCTCAGTGCTAGGACACTTCAGATCTGACACCCTTATGAACTCCAGAGGCAGATTTCCATCATCTTCTGTCAGCAATTTACTCCACACCGCTGCAAATCTGTTGCTGGCTGGACTATAGTTGGCAAACCAAATGCCAGTGCTGTGGTGACAGAAGAACATGAAGTCTATTATTTCTGCTTTTCCCACCAAAATCATGGTTACCGCTGAAGAAATAAAACACCCAAATTGTGCTGGGAACATCAGTGGCAGAAAGATGTTCATTGTCTGCCTCTGTGTGTGTGAATTGAAACCTGAGAAAATATTGCTTGGCCATTATCCAGTCTTTGGAAAATCATCAACATCAATGTGGAATGTGCCAATTGGTTACAGAAGGCAGAGTGGTAAGGACTTCTGGAGTTAACCTGTCTGGTCACAAAGAACTGCGTTATCTCACCGTAACATGAATATCAATGGAGAGTCTGCCTTGCTGCTGTTCAAGTGACCCAGGCCACCATATTTTCTGTTGGCTCTAAAGATGGACCTGGATGAAAGAGCACCTGGGAAAAAGTGGCTGCCCTTATTTCAATGTGCAGGGAGGGTGCACCTGGCTGACTACAGGTGGGATGTGCTGCCTGCACACCTGACTTCCACCCCAGCATCTCTAATCTCATTTGTACTATTAGGGTGTGCAAGGCACAGCATGACACATGGATCAAGAAGGGGTGGGGGGCTTTCACCAGGAATAGGAGGATTTAAATGTTTCACAGGCCTATAGAGGCAATCAGAGAGTGCATCCCTCATCACAGGAGCTGTGTCAGGAAAGCACAGGGGTCGCTTTGTAAGGGAAAAAGCAATTTGGGGAAGTGCTGTAGTACACATATCAATCTGTCCATTTGCTGCTTTTATTATTATTATTATTATTATTAGGTATTAAAAGTTTTAGTTTAAACTTCCTGCCTCTTTATTTTTATAAAGAATCACATAATCAGTAGGTTGTGTAACTGAGTGGGTTGCACAAATACAGACATCCCTGCCGTTGCAATACAAGGACCGCATATGTTAATATAAGCAAAAGGTTCAATGGGCAAGGACAAGTGGCAGATGATGCCAGAGAGGCCAGTGCCAGCGGCTGCCGAATTGCCCAGGCTCCAGCACCTGTGAGAGCACAAGGCACGGGTGAGCAGGGGCTGCCTGGCCAAGGTCGCTACCCTCCCAGGAGTTCACTGGCCAGGCAAAAGCCTCCAGTCCTCGCTTTGGCTACAGCACATGGCATAAGCAACCCAGAGCCGAAGGACTATTTGCCCCCCCTAGCTCTTGAGGAGACTATTTAGAAGATGTTTTTCCAATAGGATCTGCCTGTCAGGGTTAACTAAAATTACATTTCAGATACTGATTTTGTTATACTGGTCAGAATTTTCATCTCAGTATTTTCTAGGAAAAAAACCCTTATTTTATTTGCTTGAAAATATTTGGCTTTGAAAGTAGCTTCAATTTGATAGCTAAAAATGTATTAAGGAATGATTTTTCATTTCAAATGGTTCACATGACTCAAAATGAGTTACTTCCAGAAAGTTTTATTTTGATAGAAAAAAACGACAAGTTATTTAAAATAATAACATGTACCCCTTCAGTCAGAACTTAAAGTCCGTTAACAAGATTATACTTACACCCACACTGCCAAGTGGATATGTCAGTACTAATGTTAATGTGAAGCCTAGGTTTAATTTATATCACCATTTGAGTAACCAAGCCCATATTCAGGGCACAGATACATCTGAGTAAAAGACTTCTGTGCCTAGATAAGAAGAGCTTAAAGACAATCTGGCTCACAGGCTAACTGAAGAGATGATGTGTTCCCAAAAGGCCGGGGAGGGGGCAGTGCACAGCAGAGAGGAACTGGAAGAGAGAGAGGGAGGGAGGGAGAGGGAGGATGTGTGCATTAGGGAAATTGCCAATAGGGTGGTTGGAAAAAGATTAATTACAGCAGTAACAGCGTAGCGAAGACAAAAGAACTGACTATGCATGATGGCCATATAAGGTGGATTAATGAAAAAGAATGAGATCAGATATGAAATTCTTCTTTAAAACACAGTGGTGGCAATCTGTGGTACTCAGCTGACATCAGTGGTATTACTCCAGGTTTACACCACTTTCAGTGAGAAGAATGTACCTCTGATTCCCTGACTTGTACCTAACACGTTGCATTCTGTCAGTCAGATACCCAAGGGGGTCTGAGGTGCCTCTTTGGAAAATTGTGGAATTCTCCCAGTCACCACCAGCTGAGGATCAACTTCTGAAAAGGATTAGATTGTCTTAGTGACATTTGGCTGTGTATTTGATTTCATTCTATTGAAAGATGTGAATTATCTTTGTGGCTTTGTCCCTACCTGCTAAATACTCCCCTGTAGTTTCCCAGGCATATGTTCTTGGAGAACATCTGTGGAAATGTTGAAGGCCTGGTGTAATCATCAGAACAGCAAGTACCCTGATCAGTGAGCCACATGCCAAGTAGGTTTCATGAAGTTAAATGAAAAAGGAGCTCAAAGGATGGCTGCTCTTCTAATTAACGGTATCTCTGATGTTGCACTGCACCTTCAAATTACATGTATGCCTACAGTTCACCAGAGCATCCATCCTTCCTTCACACAACTGATTAACGATTCTTTTGCACATGCATTTGAAGCTTGAGGAATTTCATTTCCTGATGATAATTTTCTTTATCTCTGCTGTCAGTGAGGGAGTGCCTCTTTGTCCAGGGCAGAACCTGGCAAGAGAGGAGGCAGGGCTGCGGGTGGCTGCTTACACCACCCACGCACATTAGAGAAGTCCTGAGGGACACCCTACCTGGTACTGCAGCAGCCTATGAAATCAGCTTTCAGCAAGGCCCAGTGGTCCCACCTGGGGATACACTGGGATGAAGGGAGGAGGAAGGATGGAGGCAGGGAGGAAAGGGACTACAGAGATGGTGATGTTGGCTCTGGGTTTCCACACACTGAAGGAGTTTAGGATTGTTGTGCCACCACCTGGGGTCAATTGCTAAGTGTAGAGCAGTCACAGCATGCTCTGAGCACCCACCACATCTCATTTACAGCTTGAACCTTCCAAAAGCGTCTGGATATTTAAGCATGAGGACATTTCCCTGAATGCCACCCCACCTTCAAAGACCAAGTCTTCAGGCTGCATCTTCTGTAGAGTGTATACAATGTTTTCACACCACTCAGTTCTCCCTGGGGGTTAAGATTTCTGTAGCTTTCATGCCTCTGTGCAAGTCTGAATTTTATCTGCAAGCACATAACTTCACTTGAAGTTCACCAGAGGCCAAACCCCGGTCTCGGACAGCCTCAGGTACGTCCACGGGTATCTGCAGGAGATCAGTTCTGCTTAAAGGGGCTGATGAAAAGTCAGAGACTGAAAGATGAGGTCTTTTCTCTTTTATTCCTTAGGACACAAAGAGTTATTTACTTACAAGACTGGCTTAACATTATTGTAATTAGTTTCACAATGCGTGTCTGGACGTTCCAGCCTGGACCAGGGACCTCTTGTTCTAGGCACTAATCTTGCCACTGTGACCTTTGGTTCATTTAATACCTGGGTGTATCTGTCTGATGGGGGTTTTTTTGGTTTGTTTGTTTGGTTTTTTTTTTTTAGTAAGATAAATTTACATGTCAGAGTCCATTCACATGTGCTAACCTAGTTATGAGCCAGTTTCACTCTTCATGAACTTCCTGCCTACGGGCATTTTTTGTAAATTGCTGTAATATGATAACTGGAAATCCTTTTTACTATCTCGAAATGGGAAATAAACATCCTGTTGTGAGAAGAGAATTAGAATTATGCATGATGCATCTTTGGTAATTTACTCAATCTTGATAACATATATTATGTAGGAGAGACTTCTAGGGCATTAAAGCAAAGATGACCAGCCATAAATCAACCTCGAGGAGAGAGTATGCTGAATCCCTGTTGAATAGCACTTAGATCATTCTTGTTCAGCTTGACTGTTGCCTTTGAGACTGACAAGGAATTAGTCAGATTAGAAAACACTTAGAAATTCAACAGATCTGGATCTGCATTTTGTTGATTTTCAGATGAAAGCTCAAATAATTTGTACTTTCTGTTGCCTGCCGCTTTATACTTGGAAGATATTTCCTTAAATGTCAGAAGTGTATGCCTGCAGAACATACCTAGGCTAGTCTTTTGTGAGATGGAGATTGTCTTTTCAGCAGTGGGCAGCAAACTCTGGTATCTGAGGTCCTGAGGTATGTATTCTGCTTCTCATCCTTATATTCCCTGATCAATATAAATAAAGTTTCTCTTATCAGTCTTCCTAAATCTGCATTTGTTAGAATTATTGATATATAATATCTTTTCCTCAAGAGAATCTTTTCCCTTTGCTTTTCACTTAATTTAGGTTTTTTTCCTTTCTTTTTAATTGCATATATTAACACAAGATATTGCTGGACGTCTTATGAAGATGTTCTTATTTTAGGTGTCAATAGGAATTTTAAAGAATTGCTTCTCATTTTATACCTCTTGCATGTCAAGTCAGTGGTGAATTTAATTTAAAAAAGGAAAGAGCCAGCCACATTACTGTAATTTCTGAAAAGTGTCATGATGATGATTTGTGACAGGGGAATGTTACGATATCTTTAAGTTCCATAACATCAGAGAAATTACACTAACGTCAGTGTTTGGATTTCTGCTGTCATTACAGAGAAATCTTTGAACTAAAACATTAGGGCAAATAATCTTTGTATGATATTCCTTTCTGAGTGATGCTACACAATTATTTATGAATTTGGAGTTCTTTTCTATACTAATCATAATATTATGAGAGAAATAATTCCAGTTTGGCATACATTTATAAACACTGTTGAAATGTTTAAGTGCTTGCAACAGCTGTAGGACTGATTTTTTTGGACCATTTCTTTCTATGCATGTGTCATATTTTGTTTTGTTTTGGGTAGTTTAATAGAAGTAGCTTTCAGAAGAATGAGAAATAAGTGCAAGACAGTGCACTTACTTACACAAGGTAATATTTGAACCTGGAGAAGGGATTATTGGTCTGACTTTATTCAGATCCTGCTGGTCAAATTGGATTAGAACTGTTTTAGCCTGTTTTTTTGAGCTTTGGTAGGGTCCTTCAGCTGAACACTAAGGTTCCTCTTAAAATAGACTCTTCTCCTTCCCCCTTCATTCTAAGAATACAGTTTAAGTATTTTACCCAGGCATATTTTCTGAGAAGTGGCTGGTGGTTAAAGGATAGCTCTGTGAGTCAAATATATGGGGTTCTAATCTGCTTTTGAGTCATTCAGCTTTGTCTACCCTGATGAGCGCAGGCAATCACTCCCCTCCTTCACCCACGCACCAAGCTGGCCGCATGTGGGCCAGCACTGGAGCAACTTCATTTTTGTGGTGGTAAACCCAAACAACTATATCCTGCCTCTTAGCATGGCTTATTACAAGCTTGTAACCAAAGCTGTGATTACACAAGCCACGCACTGAAATGTTCATCTCTTCAAAACCTGCAAGACATCCCACGTATCTCAGGGAGCAGGAGCTCTGGGAACGCTTCATAGGAGGGAGGTAGTGATGACTTATCTCCCCACTCTGTTACCAAAGGGAATGGGTCTGGGCATTCATCTGGTTCCCAAGGCAACTGAGCAATATTGACTTTATCATCCTTTGATGATTTGCTTATTGCCACAGCTGGGAACTCAGATTACTCGGAAGTCCCTGTGGCTGTAGGGTCTTGCTGCTGATCATGAGTGCAAAACACACTTGAACTAATCAAGAACCACAGCTGGGCCACTTTGAGATTATTACCTTGGACTTGTGCCTGCAGAGCTCCTGGACTGGAACTGGTTCCTGTCCATCAGAAAACAAGCAAAGCAGATGTACAACTGTCAGCACCTGTAGGCCCCTCAGCTCTGAAATTAGGCAAGCTACCAGCCTCTTCCTTCCAGCACTTGCTTGTAAAAGAGTTTTCTTACACATTAGGAAGCTGTTATTCCTAGTCTTTATTTGCTTAATCTGTGCTTTAACATATTCTTCATTCATTTTCAGAAATGACTGCAACTGCAACATGCTGGTGTCTTTAAAAGCGGTTAAAGAAGAAATGTCTCTGCCTTGAAGAGTTTTCTGATAAGGCCCCAGTTCTGCATCTTGATGCAAGTAGGCATGTCCTAACACCTCTCTGGAACGTCAGACTTGTTCTTCCTTGCGTATGTTTGTCATTTTAAACAACAAAGTATTGTCAGCAGAAGTTTGTTTTGCTCTCTGCATAAGTGCGTAGATGAACACTCCCTTTGAGTTCAGTGGGATTGAGGTTTCTTTTGTGTAGTTATGAACCTCCAAGGAGTTTCTGCAGCTTAGTTAGTGTGCATAATGCCACTCGAGAAGCGTAAATTAGTTTTGATATTTTATTGACTTATTAAATATAGTATTAGATATATTAGTTGCAGCTATTTACACAGTGACCATTTTTGCCTCCGCCATCAGCTTGATCTGGGAGTAAATTTTGCAGTGTGGAGGGTGGTGAGATCAGCCACGGTTTGGAAATCCCTGTAGCTTCTTCATACATCTCGATAGGCCAAGGGTGGAGCTTTCTCTTTTACTCTGAACTTCTCTGAATTAGTGCTGTTTCATTTTCACTTTTGCACCCTCTTTGCAGTTGTTGGAACCTTGTCATCTTCAGCTCATACGCTCCCTGCTAGTGGGACGTACTCTCATACATTCCACCTCAGCTTTTGTAGCTTTAATGCTGAGAAAGAAATGACATCCTCCATCATCACTATAGGTAGTAGCAGGAGAAAGTGCTGGTTTCTTTCCATGGAAGCGTAGGGCAATCGCAGTCATTCAGCAAGCTGATTATGCAAAGAATCAGTCTTACGTCTTGAAAACAGTTAGTACTACATCTCAGCGATGTGAATGAGTGCAGCAATGTTGACTTGAAGGGAGCAATACGGTTTGATTCCATCTTAGTGTCTGTCCATATACACCGTGGCTAAAGGCTATTAAAATACTTACACAGTAATGACGTTAAGGGATCTACACAAAGTCCAATGCAGAATTTGTTAACTTCCCCTAGAAAGTCCCCTTTTTCTCCCAGCTCACAACTAATTGTAATGCTCATTTTGTCTCAGATACTGGATTGAGAAAACAAATGTCATTTTTCCTTTTCCTGTGAAGCGCTTAAAAAAAGGCACATCTACGTAAGCATCACTGCTCACTATTGCATAAGATCAAAGCTGCATGCCACATGTCCTGTGTTGCAGGAAGTTGTTGGAGGTTCATTGCTCACTTAGTGGAAGAGTCCTGAGATTTTGCAAGAGCAGGGTGTTAGTCTTCTCAGTGTAAACAGAAAGAGGATCTGCTGCTGCTGGTTCCAAAAGATTATTACATGCATCAGCAGTACATGTCTGAAGTTTTAGGAAGGACCCAGTTTCACTTCATTTCTTCCTGTAACGTCAGAAAAATTCTTCAATAGCATTCATCAGCTGAAGTTTTGGATCACAGGCTAAGTACTGATTGATTCACTTAACAATATGATTGTTAATTACAAGAATACAGGGAAATGCAGATTTGGATACAATGAACTTGTATATGAGGCCATGTTTCAAAGGGCCTTAGATGAAGAAAGGCATAGACAGGTCCCTAATCCTATTTTCAGTTTAATGGACACAAACACATATATGATGGCTTCCAGAGGGTCAATTTCATAAAGCAGAGAACTGCTATGAGTCCCTTAACCAGGGGAATAAACGTGTAAACAGGAAAATAAGAAAGGGCACATATAACAAGCACCAGAAGTTCAAGGCAAAAATAGTAGAAAATTCAGCAGGGAAGCAAAATAATACAAGTAGAAATGCATAAACAGAACAAAAGGAAATTTTGCAGGATTTCAGGTGTAAAGCCTATCCTAGATATGATGTTAATCCATTTACTAGCTGTTAGAATTCTCAATAACAATGCAGAAAAGGCAGAAGTGTTCAATCAATACTTCTGTTCAGTATTTGGGGAAAAGCCAGATGATTCAGGACAGAATAATGATGAAATGCTTTCCATTCTAGCAGTAACTAAGGGAATGTGTTACACAGCAGATACGAAAGCTGGATACATTAAAATTAGTGGGTCTGGATAATTTGCATCCAAGATTTTAAGATCGATAGTCAAGGAGCACTACAGACCATTAATTTTGATTTTTAACAAGCCATGGAGCACTGGGGATGTTCCAGAGGACTACAAGAAAGCTAATGTTGTGCCAATATTTAAAAAAGGTAAATGCAGTGACCCGAGTAATTATAGGCCTGTCAGCCTGCCTTCGATCCCAGGCAAAATAATGGAATGGCTGATAGGGTGCTTGAGTAATAAGGAATTAAAAGAAGGCGATAGAATTAATGACAATCAGGGTGGTTCTTGTCAAACTAACTTGATACCATTTTAAATCAGATTTAAGATGGGGTGATTTAATTTACAGTTTTGATGCAATAGATTTAGCCTTCTGTAAGATGTTTGTGCGGCTTGACATTTTGATTTTTCAAATAGAGGCCAGCTCCGCAAACAGTGGTGAAGAAGAGAAGTTAGGAGGAGTTTAGGCATCTGAATCTAAAATGGCAATCCTGAAAGCTCAGCTCAGTGGCTGCCCAGAACTGCCTTAATCTCCTCGGTTTTCAGCTGGAGAAGTTTCCAAGGCAACTGAGGTTCTGCTTTTGTGCACTCCCAGAAGACACCTCACTCCTGACAGGGTTGAGCGGTTCAGTATCAATGTCATAACTATACATTTGTCTGCCTGTTTCCCATACAGAGCTTGGTCCAAGGAGTGTATTTGTGGCACACTTGAAGTATCAACCTGTGCACAAAATGCAAAAGCAGATGCAGCCTTCCTTTAACACATGACCACAGGAGAAGGTCTTTTATTCAATTAATCAGTGATTGTAGCACTTGCCTGCCCAGGTTAGAAAAACTCAAGATATTGAATTCTTTCCTCTCTCGAAAACATTTCAAATCCACTTATCTCACTGGATCTCACCAATTATTGGTGTATAGTGATGATGGAGAAAGGAGGGACTAAATACCCATTAACAGGAGCAACAATTCTGGCCAAAGTCAAGTTACAATCACAATTGCTCACATCATGAAGTGCAATGCATCTTGAGTATAAATTCTGTAAAGAAAAGCTATGTCAAGAAGAAAAGTGGAGAACATCATCTGACTGCTCCAGAATTATCCTACACGTACACATAAGGATAATAAGTTTATCCAGGGTCCATGCATAGTCCATATTGACCCCTTCAGAGGCCATTTTGTCCTATCCCAAGACAGGCATCCAACATCTTTGGGATGAATTCCCATATTCAGGTTCTTCCATCACTGGACAGATAGGTTAGATTACATGCATAGTTAAAGTTAGGAAGAAGTCCCACCATAAATACATACACATCGATCAGAGAGGGCTCTTGAGTTCAGCAAGGATAACAGCCAGTGGTGGAAACATCATTCTAGTAGTGGGAAAGAGTCTAGACATAATCAAGCAAGGAATAAAGCACCGGCTTTTATCAGTGAAGGTTACTGATCAGTTGTTTACCAAAAGCTACATTGGATTTGGGAATTTTTTCTTTTTTACATTCAAAATATGTATTTTTTTTTTCTGAAAATCTATTGTTTTGTCTATCACAGCTGCTGGAACAGGATTTAATTCTGGGAGCTCCCAGGACTTGTCTTGTATAAGGGATCATGACCAGAGGATCACTGGGGTTCCCTCTGGTCTTAAAAGATCCAGCAAAAAGCACTGAGGACAAACAAACTGAAAACCCAAGCCCATGCAGTAAGAAGCTTTCCCTGCCCAGGAAAGCAGATAATCTAAATAGACAAGACAGACTGGGGTGAGAAAAAGGATGTGTTATCTCTGTTTCACAGATGGGAAACAGAGGCACAGAGAGATTAAGTGATTTACACAAGGTTTGTGTCAGAGCCAGGAATGGGAGCCAGATCTCCTGAATTCTGTGTCACTACCTTAACGGCAAGACCATCTTTTCTCTCTCTTGCCATAGCCTTGAGAGGGAAAGGCCTGTACTGTCTTATACATAAAATCGCACCATTGCTTACAGAGTAATCTGATAAAATGCTATACATGTAGCGTACATCTGGTGTTCTGATTTCTCCTCTTCTGTCAGACTGACTCCTCTTTCCTCCCTTCATCTTTCCTTTTATCCTCCCTTTCCTTTGTTTTCACTGTCTCTTGCAAAGGACGTTGGTGTCAATTATACTAGAAGAAAGCACCACTGTCTCAGAAACAGCATATTCAGACCATCTAACCTTTCAATGTACAATCAGAAATGTACCAGGCATACCTGGGCACATATCTTCTAAGGCTGAGTTTGCAAATATAAAGAGAAGAAAAATTAGAAAGAGGCATTTGAGATTTGCCTGTTTTATTATGACCAAATCTGAGTACATTTTCAAGGGAGTCAGGAATGACCTCAATGGGGTCTGCTTAGCTGAGTTGGCTAGGTTCAATTATGTCTAAATCCTTAAATCTTTCCCATCTGTATCTTCTCATTTCAGACATGGTTCTGGCCCCACTTTTCTAAGCCCCTTTCTGTAAAAACATTAAATTTTTGATACTGATAGCAGTATCCTGAGATGGGAAGGTACCTTGGACAAAACCTGTAAATACACAGCATGTTTCTATGGTGGTTCTGAGAGTGCCGGTTCCCCTCCTGGTCTATGAAATTCTTGGAATAAGGTCTCCTTCCAGTGCCTCAAAATCTTACAAGTTTGCAAGATGCAGAAAGAAGAACATGTAATAATGTTGATCATATGCAAAACAGAAGAATATCTGAGAGGGTGTCAAAACACTCTCAGCGTGGCTATGGATAGAGGACGGTCAGCCATGGTTGGCTGGGGGAGGACAGTTTGCCCAGGGCCCTTTGTTTTGAGAGGTTAGAGAGGGCCTTGGCTAACTACCTAATGAGACACAAGAGGTCGTAACCTCCACCTTTGCCCCAAGCCCCCTGGAGCCGCTGCTATTGCTTGGCCCTGCACTGCTGCCACCTCCATAGCATGGGGGACAATGGCCAGCCAGCAACGGTGCCCAGCATTTTATTTTGGGCAGGTAAGCAAAGGCCATGCATGGTGGTGTCGTTAAACCCCAGCTGGCAGCTAGAACCACGCAGCCGCTCGCTCACTCCCCCCAGTTTGGATGGGGGAGAGAATCAGAAGAGTAAAAGTGAGAAAAAACTCATGGGTTGAGATAAAGGCAGTTTAATAGGTAGAGCAAAAGCTGCACATGCAAGCGAAGCAGAACAAGAAATTAATTCTCTGCTTCCCATTGGCAGGCAGGTGTTCAGGCATTCCCAGGAAAGCAGGGCTCCATCATGCATAACGGTTACTTGGGAAGACAAACGCCATCTCTCCAGGCATCCCCCGCTTCCTTCTTCTTCCCCCAGCTTTGTATACTGAGCATGACATCATATGGTATGGAATATGCCTTTGGTCCATTGGGTTCAGCTGTCCCCGCCGTATCCCCTCCCAGCTTCTTGTGCACCCGCCCTGCTCACTGGTGGGGTGGTGTGAGGAGCAGAAAGTGCCTAGTGACAACTAAAAATACCAGTGCACTATCAAAAGTATTTCTCATCCCAAATCCAAAACATAGCGCTACACCAGCTGCTGATTAAAAAGTTAACTCTCTCCCAACTGAAACTGTGACACATGGCAGCCGAAATTCGCATTGAGCAGGACGCAGATAGCGAGGCAAAGCCTTACGTGCAGGTACGGCAAAGGTGACCCTGCTGATAGATGTAGCTTTGGGCTCTGCTGTGTCATAAAAAGTTCTGGTCAAAACTCAGAGAGTCTGAACCTCTTTCCAGCTAGATGCGTGCTGGGAATAGGTTCCCAGAATCAGGTTATCCTCCTATTAAGGGAGGCATAAAGGATAGTGCTGCAAGAATTACAGTGCCTTTTTATGGAAAGATCAATGGCACGTTCTCAGCTAGAATGCTGTTTTTAGGTAAGGGTAGTTTCACCTCATAAAAGATTATATGGCTGACATATTTTTAAGTCCAGAGAAGAGTAACAAAACCTATGATGAAGAGGTATGGAAACACTTTGAGATGAAGATATGGACAACTGAGTAGTGGAAGGTGGCAAGTAAGAGATGTCACTGCAGTATATAAAATAATAGATGGTATCGAGGGGTCATGTGGTCACTCCTGTGTACCCTCTTTTGTAATAAATATCAGAGAGACACTCTGAAATAAAAGCAACAGGTTTAAATCTAAAACAGCAAATGCTTTTTTAACAGTGTCTCTGACGTGGCCTTGAGAAAATACTGAGGTAAAGAGCTTAGCAGGATTAACAAATGTTAGACATTGCAATCGATACCGCCTACATCTACAGTTAAAATATCCAGGGTAAAAGTTAATCTATTCACTCATATTTTAATGTAATATTATTTGAATTACTCAAACCTGTGCTTCGGGGTTCGTGACAATGAGCACTTCCCACTCACAGTGAAACTTGACTGCTGGGCACGTTTTTGGATGGGCATTTGTCCTTTGCGGGGGGGTGTGTGTGTATTCTTCTGCATGTGTTCCTGGCCAGCAGGAGAGGCAGGATTTCAGGCTAGCTGGACCTCTGATCTGATCCGCTCTGGCACCTGACGCTGGCTCGGGCTGCTGAGAGGCGGCTGGCCGGGCTCCCCCGCCGGCGGCCGGGGCTGAGCTCCCAGAGCCCTTCCCGGGCTGGCCCCGCTGGCGTTGCTGCCTGCCAAACTTGGACTTGCAAAACGCGGGCTCAGCTTGGCAGCGGTGAGCGCGGCGTGTTCAGGCAGCTTTGAGGCTTCACCCAAATTGCCCGCCCTGCCCTGAAAGACACCACCTGTGCTAAACTCGCCCTAGGCAGGAAATGGAAGAACAAATCAGGCCTAATTCAATTAAAAAAAAAAAAATAAAAAAAGAAATCCTTAAAACAAACTGCGCGTAGTCTTCCCTGCACACCATCTGCATAGGGGCAGGGGGGCTGCGCTCGATTCATACTGTGATTCAAATGGAAGTGAGAGTAAATTGAAGGCTGATATATATCAGTGCTGAGGGCAGGATTTAGACAAGTGAACAGTTGTTCCTACAACAAAAACAGATAATGTTGTCAAGTTTGTTCCCTAACCAAGGATTCAATCAAACACTCACCAGACTCGAGCTAAATCTCCACAACCTTTATTGCTTCCTGTACACTCACTTAAATCTTGCCTAACCCCTTCCTGTCCCAGCACTGGTTTCCTTCTTCCTCCCGAGGGTGGTATTAGCGTCTGCCCACTAAACCATGTCAGCGGGTGAAATTTATAGATGGGCTACAGCAAGCTATTTATCATCGCTTTTGTAATTTCTGTTCCCACTCCCCATTAAATGCAATAACCTTCTGAGCACTTTGAACATGAAATCCATTGCTATATCCAAAAAGATTGGTTTTTATGGGAACGTGGCAATTCACTGTCGCATGGCACTGCTGCAGGCACTTAAAGGTATTTTGAAACTACTTTTTTTTTAAGAGAAAAAATCACCACACACAAATTAGGACTTTTACAGGCTTTGCAACTAGGTCATTCCCCTTAATGAGTCTCTTTATTAAGCAAAGTAGCCACGGTCACATGGAGAAATAGTAATGAGCATTTCCTCTCAGCATTTGGAGGCCACAGAGAGCTTGTGCCATCCATGACCAAGCGTGGATCTCCAGGAAGTGACACCCATACTACAGGGCTTCTTTGTGGTTGGCCTCTCCATCCTCATGTCTTCCACAAGCATTTTGCTATTTTTCTCTTCTTTCTAGCAAGCAGCAGACACATATATTTCAGAAAAGGTTTCTTAGGAAGGCAAGTAAATGAATGTTCAGCAAGGAGTTGTCTCATGCTCTCATTGTTAAAGCAAAATTGACTGTGTGGAGGGTACAATTTCCCTGCTCCCAAGCTTGCCAGAGCCCTGCGTGGGGAAGACAGCAGGAGGACCGCTGCTGGGGGCTGCTCCGTGGGGCTGCCGGCATGGCTGCCCTTGAGCTGCTGGGCAAAGTCACACCTGGGAGACCGACGGGTTGGAAAGTCCACTCCCTCCAGATAGCTCCGTTTCCTAGCCTGACTCTGCTGCTCTCTTCTGGAGTGGATAATATGAGCTGACACCTGGGGTGTGACAGGAAGATTGATGCATTTTTGTATATAAGATATTACTCATGAATAAACAAATTTGGAAAAAAACACCCCACCAACATTCTGAGAATAATGAAGGAATTTATCGGGGAATTGTGTGGGAGGTACGTTTAGCTCACCAGGTGGTAACAATAATTTTTCTGTTTTTTACTTTTTAGCGTTAGCTTCTCACCGGCAGAGAGAGAGAGAGAAATGGGAAATATCCCAGGTGTTACACACAGAAGAGGGGCAGTTTCAGAGAGACGTTACTCTTGCTTCATGGACAAGGTAGGCTAGAGGAAAGGGCTGCAGGGGCTGTGCAAAAGATAAATGTGTTGGGTGAGTTTTACGTCAAAGACACTTTCAGCCGAACACTGCTTTAGCTGAGGAGTCTGAGAGTGAAAAGCATAAATGTGTTGATACAAACACATGGCAGGTGGGCCCTTAAACATGAAGCAATGCTGGTGCGTTGGTTTGCTACGCAGGCATCAGAAAAATCAAACAACAGTGCTCTGCTTCTTCAGCATAGCCAAATTTTTATCTTTGGATACTCTTTTCCTTTGATAAATCCAGGCTGGCTTGAACTTTCAGTGCCAGTTTATGCCCTCTGTCCCAGAGCATGCCCTGTGTTCCTGAAGATAGCAGAGCTTTCAGTTTAAGCCAGACCTGTTCTGCCTGCTCACCCCACTGGCACACAGGGTGCAGGAGACGGTAGGATGGTGCCCACATGCTCGCTGAGTGTCTTCAAAGCACCAAGGGAGGGAGAGTGCAAGGAAGTTGGACAAACTGGTCCAAGGAGTCAGCTGTCTACTGTCTTCTAAACATGGAAGTTAAAACATTTCAACAAACAAACTATTCTGGGCTTTAAACCTGACTCAACTTTTGATTCATTTCCTCCTTTGCTTCAGTCACTTCCAAACCCTCCGTTCTCTGGCCTTAAAGTCAAAGGGTGCTGCAGTGCACAGGAACTGTAAAATTTATCCCCTCAGTAACTGCTTAAATCTCATCTCTAATCCTCTAAACTCCTTGGTTCAGGGTAGTTTAAATTGTTGTAAATATCTTTGAGGTGGATTATACTGCTTAATTGCTACTAAGGGAATAATAATATTATGTGTATGTGCATACATAATATAATGTACACAGAGAGACACAGACAGAAAATCTTCCTGGCAAAGAAGATATTAAATAATAGTTTAAACTACTCAGGATTTGGGAAAGCCTGTTAAAGGGATTAGAAACTAAATCCAAAACTGGACAAGAGGTAAAGGCAATAATTTCCACAGACGACAACAGTAGCAGCACACTATTTCCTTTTTTCTATACGTATATTTTCTTTTTACATGGTCTGTACCAATTAACGAGAGAACACGATCTTTTCTATTAAGTAACCTCAATTATGTAAAAGATACTTATGTTTAAAGAAGCATAGATACTAGTCTCACAAGAAGATGGAGGCAGAATGTCCATCAGTAGGATTTCTTTCTTTGGGAGGAAATAGTTTCCCATCATCCCAACATCAGAGTTCTAAGTCCAGCTGTCATAAGTAAAAGAATTTAAACCTGAAAAAACTGCATAAATAAATAGCTAAATATAGCTTCCTACATGTGAGTAGTCCCACTGAGTTGCTTGTGACCAATGCACATGGACAGATGCCTGGACAACTGGGGCCAAAGGCTTTGACCTGGAAATGTGCAGTCAGATAGAAACCTTCTAAAGAAAGTATCTGTGATAATAACTGTTCCTGAGAGTGAGAGAGAAGGAATATATTTAAGAAGATTTTAATTTTCAAAACAATCGTAAGAAGAAATGTTATGATAGGTATTCCCAAAAACTTGGTTCCCATGAACCTGTATGTCATTGTAAATATCTGCACTTCTTTGCTCTTCTTCTGCTCTGTCCTGCTCACAAAACACTGCAAATTAATTGTTCTGGAAGTAGCCCTGGTTGCCTGTGTTGACCCCAGACATGAGCTGAGATCTACCAAAGTTCAAGGAACCGGTTCCAGAAAATAAATCCGAAGTATTCTAAGGAACTGATTTAAAAAGGAGTTTACTGAAAAGGTTAATTACTGAATATAATAGTTGAAGCAAAACACCTAGTGAATGAAAGAAGTAAATACTACGGTCTTACAGACCTAATAGAAAGTAATCCTGATACTGAGTGTTTCAAAATGGTAAGAAAATGCAATAGCGGTTAGCCTGTGAGGGCTAGCTCTTGCCCAGACTTCATTCCCTACATAGAAGCAAGGGGCTCATTGCACCTGTAAGTTTGAATCTGAGCATAAGCATGGATTCAGTTCCAGAGGAACTGTGCCTCGGGGCACCGCCTGTCTTTTATCATCTGAAATGAAGCTACTTTATTACAAATATAGTAATTATTACCCTCTTTCTAGGCACACTAGATCTGCTTTTTAGCCTAGTGTTTACACTCTGTGATTAAACCAGTTTGATCTTGTTCTGTGGTAAGAAGAATAATCTCCTCTTTGGTAAAAAACACATTCCTCTTACCACCCCTTCCCCATTCTTCGGTTCATCCTCACTTGATACCTCTTCTGATTGAAGGCTGGCTAAAAGTCTTAATTTATAAAACATCATGTGGAAAGGTCTAAGGAACATTAACGTTATTGAATCCTCTTTAGCGTTCTTGGCATACGTTTCCCATTTCACAGAATCGCAGAATCACCAGGGTTGGAAGGGACCTCTGGAGATCATCTAGTCCAACCCCCCTGCCAGAGCAGGGTCACCTACAGCAGGTTGCACAGGATGGCCTCCAGGCGGGTTTTGAATGTCTCCAGGGTTGGAGACTCCACCACCTCTCTGGGCAGCCTGTTCCAGTGCTCTGCCACCCTCAAAGGAAAGAAGTTCCTCCTCGTGTTTAGATGGACCAAGTGTTGGTATGGTCAAGTTTGTGCCCGTTACCTCTTGTCCTATCACTGGGCACCACTGCAAAAAGTACTGGTGCCATCCTCCCGGCACCTTCCCTTTAAGTATTTGTAAGCGTTGATGAGATCCCCCTCAGTCTTCTCTTCTCCAGACTAAAAAGACCCAAGTCCCTCAGCCTTTCCTCATAAGAAAGATGTTCCAGCCCCCTAATCATCTTTGTAGCCCTCTGCTGTACCCTCTCCAGCAGTTCCCTGTCCTTCTTGAACCGGGGAGCCCAGAACTGGACACAGTACTCCAGGTGCGGCCTCACCAGGGCAGAGTAGAGGGGGAGGATAATCTCCCTTGACCTGCTTGCCACACCCCTCTTGATGCCCCCCAGGATGCCATTGGCCTTCTTGGCCACAAGGGCACATTGCTGGCTCATGGTCATCCTGTTGTCCACCAGGACTCCCAGGTCCCTTTCCACAGAGCTGCTTTCTAGCAGGTCAGCCCCTAACCTGTACTGGTGCATGGGGTTATTCCTCCCCAAGTGCAGTACCCTACACTTGCCTTTGTTGAATTTCATAATTTCTGCCCAAGTCTCCAGCCTGTCCAGGTCATGCTGAATGGCAGCACAGCCTTGTGGTGTGTCAGCCATCCCTCCCAGTTTTGTGTCATCAGCAAACTTGCTGATGGTACACTCTACCCCTTCATCCAGGTCATTGATGAATATGTTGAACAGGACTGGACCGAGTACTGACCCCTGCGGAACACCACTTGTCACAGACCTCAAACTAGACTCTGTGCCACAAATCACAACCCTCTGAGCTCTATCTGCCTCTTGAGGCTCAAGGTACTCTTGAGGCTCAAGATACTCTTTCTTTCCAGTGTTTGTACAGCACCTTGAAGAATGGCTTTGGTCCATGATTTGCTCTCCTTGAATCTGGCTGTAGCGAAGCCAGCATAGCCACACATGGAGCCATGTCTGGTCATTAGCATGCTAAGGCCGAGGTCGGATGTGGTCTTGTGTGATCTGTGAATGCAGCAGGATACCCTGTGGTCCCACTGCTCCTCATGTACTGGCATGGGACTGAAAGGAACAATTTTGAAAGCAGAACACAAGATTAGTTTTTCAAGAGCTGGAGATAGCAACAAGCACCTCTCTGCAGAGCCAAAAGTTCATGTTGTACAGTAAAATCTGTTTAGACTGCTAAATATATTTTGGTTTATGTTCTTTTCTATATAGTTACAGTTTTTAATGTCCTGTGCCTTAATTCAGCAAAGTATGCTTAAACACAGCTGGGAAGTACTTTAGTAGCTTGCTAAATACGGATCTACATGTACTTAAGACTAGGTCCAATAAAGGACATAGTGACTGACAAGTAAGGGGAGGCAGTTGCCCACACCCCAGATGGCCAGGCTCTTGGGTTCCTGTGTTTAGGTTGCCGCTGTAAACTGTCCCTGTACAAGAGCTTTACACTCTTCTGTAAGGAAAGGGAGGAGGCAAGGCTTACAGTACAGGAACTGGACCTGTTTCCCTATCATGTAATTGTGCTTCTTATTCATAAAATGCAAATGGTTTGAATGCTTTGTACTTTTTATGGGAAAAGGATTTTTTTCCTTAGTTTCTGCCGACCTCCAGCCTTGGCTGTGCATGAGACATTTGAAGGAAGAGACATTTAGTTTAGCTCTTTCATCCTTACGATCTGTTCCACTGATCCCTTCCCACTGCTTTGTTTGCTAATTTCCTGACATGTTCCTTTTTTTGTTACAAAAGTTAGCTGCTCTTCTCATTCCAGAGACAGGGAAACTGAGGCACGGGACTGGGAACTGGCCAGGACTTTGTCAGCAGACCTGGAAGACAAGTCCGGCAGTCACTATGTGCCATCTTCTGGCCTACTGTTGATTTTGGCAGACATTAAAACAATGTCCCAGGTTTAGTCACCTACAATTACTAGCAGCTTTTCAGTTGCTGGCAAGCAGGCTGGGTCCTCAGCAGAGCTGCTGGCGGCAATCCACGGATCTTCCATTTTCTTTTTTCCAGGTCATTTTTGCTCGTTAGACCTTTTCATCTTCTTTCCACGGAGAGCAAGATTTCAGAGGTGATCTGCTTCCTCTACCCTTGTAATCAGAAGTGAAGGTTGTGATCATGCTTATTTACAAGGAAAAGAGGTAGGAAGGAGGAAGAAAGAACAAGAATGGTATCCAAGATTCCCATCTTGGGAAGATGGATATGAAAGGGGCTGAATTTATCAGCTGAATGTTTTTTGGATCATAGTGGGAAAATGAGACAAGAAGGGAGAGAAACAAAACAGAACAAAGCACTAACAACCATGCTAGTAGCAGTCATGGACATACTGCCATACCACAGTGGCTTTCAGGTACATCAGAAGGATTCATAGAAGACCTAGAAAAATTCACAACAGTTTCCAAACTTTCCTCTCTCCCAAATAAAACACAAGTAAGGAATCTCCTCAAAGAGTGTAACTGAACCTAAGGCAAGCACAGATCAGAATATTGCCCCAAAGGAAAATGGCTGACTCCTTTGCCAACAGAGTGCATATTAAAAAAAAGGACTTTGTGGTATGCTTAAAAGAAGCAATAACTTCTGTGAGGCTGCTTGAAGAGCCCATCCTGGTGTTCTGAAAGATCTGGCTTTGTAGAAAGCAAGTGCACACCAATTCACAGCCACAGAGTAGATGGACTGCTGGTCCAGCTTGTGTTTTTGGGGTGGAAGGAGGGAAAAAAAGGGGAAGCACCGATGTTTGTGCAAGAAGACAAGTAAGAAGGGAAGAAATAATCTCCAGAGGAAGATACCACATAGAAAAACCATTATTAGTAGAAAATAACCTGCACGTAAGGCCAGGTGCAATAGCTGTGGCAAGACCCACGTGGGCAAAGCAGAAAAGCTGGCCCATGAAGAGTCAGAGCAGGCATTGCTCTGTGTTGCTTCTGTAGCTAGAACTGCTGAAAGGTTATCAAGATATTTTCGAATGACTGGGATATCTTCCAGGCATATTTCACCTTGAAATAGAGACGGTGATTCAGCCAGGATGGCACCTGTGTAACCACTGCACCAAAGGCGAAGGAGAAGCAGCAGCCAATACAGTGAATGGAGAGAGGTGGCGTCAGTGCTGCAGTTGCCGCGTCCCCGGTCGGGTGCATGGCCTGGGAGCCAGCCTCCACATGGGCAAATGCTGCATTCGCATAAGCCCGAGCAACCTCATCAAAGTACGACAAACTGCTTATTACCAAGTGCCTGCAATGAAAGACATGTTACCTGACTTGGCAGAAGCAAAAATAGCCTCAGCACTTGATGCCAAAGATAAATATTGGCGAATGCTATTGGATAAAGAAAGCAACCACCTCACTACATCTTGGACACCAGCAGGTAGCTGCAGATGGTGGAATATGCTGTTTTGGATCAAACCTGCAGTGGAAGAATACTTCTGCTGCCAACAAGATGCGCTAACAGGACTCACAGGGATCAGAGGTGTGGATGATGGCATTCTGCAGTAGAGCTGCAGAGACACCGAAATGGAAACAGCCATAGATCACAATCTCATTTGTTTGCTATGAAGAGCCAAGAAAATAAAGCCACAGTTAAATACTAATAATCGTCCTATCCACAATAATAGTAATATTGCAGCAGACTGTAGCATCAGACCCAGGACACTTGGAGCATGTTGACACTCGATGCAAGTGCCGGAGCTGTGAAGTGCAGGCTAAACACGCCAGTCAGGGCTGGTGAGCAGCTGTGGGGCTTAGAGGAATAGGAAGCGATGCTATGGGGCGGTGAGGATCTGCTGTATTCCCATAGGCCTGGAGCAAGGTCAGAAGGGACTTTCCACAGCGGCCCTCCTAAACTGCCCCGTTCTGGTATGGGTTAGTTGGAGGACACACTGAACTACTGGGTGCCACCAAAGTTAAACAACAGCTCAGCTTGGCAGCTGTGTAGTTTCAAATCCAAAATCCCCGTTTACTTTCAGGGAGGTTTTTTGATTTTACCTGGGAGTGAGAGCACAGTCATACCAGGCCTTCAGTCACATTGGGTCTTCCCCCATTACAGACAGGCAGCTGGGAAAGCTATTAAAATTCCCAGCTGTGGCTTTAAGAAGGTTCTAGAAGCAAACAAAATACACAGCAAGCCAGCCTTGAACTCTGAAGGAACTCTGTCTGTAATATCAGCCGCTGTAACACTCAATGTCAAGATGCATCTCTATAGCATTGCCTATGGCTAGCAGTAGTGGATGGAGGAAGGGAGAAGAAGGAAAAGATGTGCAGAAAGGGTATAGCCTACCACACCAAAGACCTTCCCCATTGGTGTTCAAAGATGCAGTTACAGGTAAAACTGTTTCCTCAAGACATGTGAGGCACATGAAGGCAAGATGCACCGATCAGGCTGCGAATTCCTGGTTTGGGGAAGATGGTGGTGAATGGGCTTCTCTGTTGCTGATGCCAAAAATTTGTCAAGTTTTACAAATAGAGAGATTGGCTACAGGGCTATGTGCACTCTGCTGAAATTGGATTAGCCAAATGCTGAAAGCACGCAGGCTTCTGAGTGATGGACCACAGTGCTAAAGCATGAACCGCCCTCTCCCCCCACCTTCTCCCCACAAGAAAAATATAGTTTTAGGTGCAATTGTTAGGCACAGTTCTCATGTATGGACTTAAGAGGGATATACTGGTAAGATAAACCTGAAGGCAAGATTAGGCAGTGAAGTTTAATTTGGAGAGAAGAACTTGGGAGATCAGTGACTTGCTAGGTGGCCAAAGGAAAGTCTTTTACCCACCTAAGCCTTCATTTCCGCATCTGGAGAAGAACTGCTGCAATATTTGCTGATGTAAAATTGGGCTACTTGCAACTGGGTATTATCATCATCTGAAACGAATGTGACAAACGGAATGCTGTGATAAACAGCTTCCTCGTCCCCGAGTTGGGAGTACAAGGGTGGGATTGTGTGGGAACTGTGAGAACGCAGCACATGACCAGAATTGGGTATGGGCAACAGCAGTATAGGCAGGGGGAAGGAGAAAGCCTGAATGTTGCCCTGTCTCAGAGTTCTCTCTTCTTCTACTTGAACACTGCATAATAAGGTCAGCTGTGATTTTAGCCAACTCAAAGAGCAATTCCTAATCTCTTTCCATCTGGACTTTCATTTCCTGGCTATCTCATGTAGCACTACATGCTTTTTCAGGATCAGAAGTCACGTCAGGATGACTCTGTTTCCATTTCTATCAGACAATAATAAGGATAGCGCTCAGGTAGCCAGGCTAAATTATCTGCGTTTTTCGTTAATCGCAGGAAGCGTGCCAGCTGCTTACATGACCGGGCAAGCTCTCTGAGGCTGCGCACACAGCGAGGCGCTGTGCCATTTGTCTGGGTGGCTCTGCTTTTCACAAGGGAATGAGTCACTGCAGCGGTTACCACCACTCCACCCCTGGTATTGGTTTCTAATATCTTACGCTGGCAGGAGGTCAGGAATCCAGGAGGACCCAGATTTGGGTCCAGGCTCCTGTTCCGTTTCCTTCCCTTTATGGCAGTAATGGATTTCCTGCGCTTCCCTCCTTTTCCTCCCCTGCTTCTTTATGGATGTGGCCATTACGTAGCCCTGAGAAAATGGATTACCAGGCAACGCTTGCCATCGCCAGCGCTCTGCCGCCCATTTGTGTGTTTGCAGAACTGGACTTGTTAAGCAGAGGTTTTTAATTGCTGTATTTGTTTTAGCAGTGTTATGTGAGGCTGTGGCATTTCAAAGCTATAGCAGGCTGGGGAGGTATTGCGCCTGTTGCCTACGTTTCCCCATCTGCTGTGAATCACTGAGGGAGACTCCTAGGTGCTTCTTGCAACCTCTGGGTGGGGGTGAGTCAGCATTCCCTTGAAGGCTCCATCACAGCCCATCGTCACTGCCTCCCCCTCAATGTGGTGCGTGACCGGAGGCGCCTGCAGAACCGGGGAAATGGAATTACAAATGGGTACACCTCCCTGACGTGAAGCAAGTGTTTTGGCAAAGGCATCCACGCCAATGCCACCCATGGTGTGCAGTCAGCAGGGCAGGGAGCGATGGAGGGCCTCATTAAACAGGCTGGCACTCGCTGCTGGTGTACACCACTGTGAGAGTGTCACCGTGCTCCTCTCGGGCCACACGCACACTCTGCCCATCGCTCCGCAGGAACAACCTGTGACAGGAGCTACTGTTCAAATGGATGCATTAGAAAAGTGAATGGGACCATAAGTGCTTCGGGGGTTGCTATTTCATTATCACTGCTCATAAAGCTTTCTGAGAAGTGTGAACATTTCCTGCTTTTAGCCAGGCTCTTAATTCACACCACGCTAGGCTTGACCCTAGCTCCCACCAGCCTCTTCCCCTCTACTGCTCCTCTTCCCCAAACCTGCTCCTGTACTCTGCCCAACCCCACTCGCTACGTGACACCAGATGGCTGTGTCCTGCACCGACCCTCCAAATCAGGCTGTTGATGCCACACAGTGATGGTACATCACCCTTACACATGTGGTAGTTAATGTCCCACATCTGCTGCTGTAGAGGAACGCAAGTAGCTCCATTGCATGAAGAGGTGGGAGATGTTTATCGCTCCTCAGTCTTTCAGTCAAGGGATGCTTCAGTGCATTCACCCTCCTCCTCCTCAGATATAGGTTGAACTCATCCCTGCTGCTCCATCTTATCCCCATTTCAATGAGGCTGGGCTAAGAGATCTCCTCTCCTATGTGCAAGGCCACAGTTCCTCACATGTAAAGTCCACCAAACCATTTTAGTTGTTATTTCTTTATTTTCTGTTTTGCAGTATGTTCTCAAATCATATACAATATTCAGGAAGGGAGTGATAACTGTAAGAGTAATAGCAAATTTTTCAGGAATATCTGTACAAGCATCACACATCCCTGAAAGGCTGTCACTACATACATTGCTAATTGAGTTTTTTTAAAAAAAAATTTACATGGGAGAGTATTTTTAATTTAAAGAAATTATATTTCTATTTACAGTCAATGAAATAGATGTCTTTAAAAATCTAAGAGTGTTATTTGCAACAGCTGGTTTAGCTTATGAAGCTGCTAGGAGTAGGCAGAGTGGTCTCTGAGACAGTGATTTTATACTTCAGAGTGCTAGTAATCTGTTTGTCCTTGCTTAACTTTTTCTGTGCCATGCCCCGGTTCACATTTGGAGCTATATTTTATCTCCAAGTTCCTATTATTTCTTACAGGTTAGCACAACATACGACCTATGACACTGCAGCCGTAAAGAAAGTAGGCACATGTGATTTTTCTCTTCAGTTTTCATATCTCAGTGCTCTGGCCATTCAATTTAGTTTCCCAGGTGCTGACAGCTGGTAATGCTCTTAACTGCTCTCCCCTGTTGGTAAGTTATGGATATTTCCTAACTGAAGTTTAATTGTATAACTTTACTTCACTCGAAATGCCAAAGGTCCCAGGAACCCATTCCTCCTCCAGGCTGATTACAGCACTGAAGATAATACTGTTTGCGGATGGTGAACCTAAACCCCTGCTGAGTGTCTTCTAAGACAAACTGACATTTATTGCGTTCCTCATTACAACATGACTGTTCAGAGCTGGCCCAGAGGACACAAAACCCCAATTTTTAGGTTACATCTTCCATATATATAAAAGCAAGCATAAAAAAAGGTCGTTTGAGTTTGTCACTGAGGCTCAAAGAGAAGGCGGTAGGAAAACAGATTTAAAGGAAGAGCTGTTCTGTAGGTACCAAAGGCAGGAGCAGGGGACTGACTGCCTGAGGAGCTCACAGGTGGGTACTGCACCAGCCCAGTGCTGTGAGGCAGGATCTGGTCCCACATGTGGTGTCTCATATCTGCCACATGCAGTCCGTGTTTCTCCCCCTCTTCCAGGAGAGAGACTCTCAGCGCTGGGCATGCTGTGCCGTGCCAGGCTGTCTCATCAACTGGGCACCAGTGTCCTGCTCCCTTGGTGGCCTCGATGCAGTAGTTAGGGTGCTAAAGGTGACCTCGGGGCCCCTCCTGTGGGCCTGTTGCCCACCTTTCTTCAGCCTGCATTGGTGTTGGTTGCCTTGGCTGCCTTGCTTCCTGGGTGGGCAGAGTGATACCAGTGGCACTGCAACCCCCTGGGCTCCGGCTCTCTAGAAGAAACCTGGCCAAGGGACCCCAGGGTGCTGGGACTCCTCTGTGAGAAGGTGCCAGGTCTGTGCACACAATCTGTAGGACCACAAGCAGGTCAGATAGGCTGTGCACCAGCGTTACTCAGCACCAGCCTTCCTGGCCCTTATTGGGGAATTAAGGACCAAAATGCCTGTTGAGGCTGCCATGAAGTTTGTCTATAGCTTTGCTCAATGGGTGAAATATGCCTTCAGTTCATCCCAGGGGGTAAACTGAGGTTAAACTGTGAGGCTAATAAGCTGAGGATAATGAGCAGTAAAATAATGGTGAAATGTTCCAATGCTATTGCAACAGAGAGGCTAAGGTGGGGAGGGCAGGACTGACTGATGTCCCCATTGCTGAAAGATGAACTCTCTTTGCCCAGTTCCGTGACTATTTGAATACTTCTGCAGCCGTGGCAAGCTGGAGTCGGACGGAGAGGGAGAGAACCCAATAAAAAATGAGTACAACATCCCTTTCGTTCTGCTTCCACTCTGTATATTCATACCTCTGTCTACCTGGGAATATCTAACCTGCGCGTGGCAGTGCCAGCTTCGGTGGGTACTGCTGCTTCTCCCTAGAAGAGAATGGAGGGAAGTTTGTTATGGGAACCACTCTTGAGTCACGTCCACCAATTTCACTGTGAAAGGAAAAAAATGTTTGTCAAAACTTGATTCTCATTTTATAAATCCTCAACAAGGTGGCTGGGATTCACCTTCTTTATTGTTTCTACTTTTCACCCTTCACAAGGCTTCTCAGTCCTCCACAGTTGCCAACTGGCTGCTGCCTCTTCAGCAGCCGATGGGGAAGGATTGGCCCAGTGGGAGAAGGTGTTACAGACCTCCTGGAGCAGCTGGCCCAACTTTGCATCTCGCTAGCGAAGCCTGGAGGGGAAAGGGCCAGACTGTCCCCTCCCAGGGACATGAAGTCTCCCAGGGGCCTTGCATGAGGCACGGGAAGGGTGGTGAGGTAAAGGCTGCGTTGCGTTTGAGGGCTTGCAGATATGCTGTGGCAGAGGAGAGGACCCCATGCAGAGCAGGACATGTGTCTCTTGCATGCCCCAAATCCCCTGCCTTTTTCCAGACAGCCTACAGGACTTCCAGATGATGAATTTTGAACTAGTCTAATGCAGATCCAGTTATGAGGAGCTAGGAAGAAGGAGGTGAGTTTTTGGTCTACTTAGTACAGACAGCTGGCTGCTGGTCACCATTAACATTTCTGTAGGAAGAAAGCAGTTTGAAGAGGTCCTTCCCAGCGCATTCCCTCTCTCCTCCTTTCCCTACTGCAGTTTCCTGTCCCCTCACAGAGTTGAGTTAAGGCAGGTATTTCTGGTGTCGCGGTGTAAAACAGATCAGCAAGGTTTTTCTGATTTTACTAATACCAGCCATTTCACTAATTTAGTTTAAAGGATATCAGCACACTTAGGAGTGATAAATGGGAGGGAGGAGAGGGAGTAACAAATAGCTGTGGGTGAGAAAAGGCATGGTCCTTCTTTGGCAGCTTTGCCATTAGATAATTGTGGTGTGGAACAGCACCTTCAGATGTCCACTGAAAAATGCGTCTGCATTTGAGCCCCGATTCCAAAAAGCACATTGGAGTGCGCTTGACTGCTGCTCTCTTGCTTAATTTTCAGTAAATTGTCAAGCAAGCACATGTCCGGCATTCAGTGACTAGTGGTGCCCTGCCAAATTGGGGCTTAGAGAGAGGAGAAAAGTAAATAGTGCTAGCTCTGTACTGATGAAACCTGCAGAAAAGAGACAATGCAATACTTTCAACAGAACCAAAACATACATCCTGTATACACTTTCTGCAGGTATTGGAGTGGTGCAACCTTTTGCTGAATTTCCCATGGTTTTTGCTATAGCAGTCATCCCTAGTATTTTAGGCTCACGTATATATTTAGGATTCTTGCTTCTGTTTAGGTGCCAAACTTTCAGTCTTGCAAGAGCTCCACAGGCCTGTTTCTGATTTATTCCAGTGAGTAGTTTCATTTTCTTGAGTGAGATTTCTCTTGATTTCCGCCGGTGAAGTGGAACTGAACTATAGGTCTGGGTACACAGGAAAGGTATACTGGGAATTGCTGCGGAGACTACACAGTGCTAACATACTCTTCCTGATCATCCTGATTGCCTAAGGATCACCTGATTAAACTTGATGATTTAAATGCTGCGTGTCTTGATAGACAAGGTCACAGTTATGTAGCCTGAAGTGCCACCTAGAGTCTTACTTCATATATCTTTTATAACATTGCTCCAAGGATCATGTTTGAAGGTCAGGAGCTGTTCAGTGGGGGCAAGGTTAGCAACCGATCTTCAGTGGTCTAAGAAATGACAAAAGCGAAAATTAAGTAACTGGGATGAGCAGACCATTGTCACTGGAAAACCCCTGTTTTCTGTTCCCTCTCCCTCACCTGATCTCTTCTTCACACACAGAGATGTGGACAGGCAATGGGGTCAAATAGGAATGCCTGGGGGGCTCAACCGCTGCAGAGTCTCCTTTGGGTGCTCAGCTCAGCAGATGGGAGCTAGAGGTGTGTTAGCCAGAGATGGCTGCAAACAGGCCCTCGGGGCCAGTTGGTGTCCCCAGGCCCCCCCAGTGCACACACCAGCCCCTCTGAACAATCTGTGGCTTGGGGGAAAGTGAGCCAGCTAAGGAAGCTGAAGTGACATTTCAGTCCTCCCTCTGGGGACATGTTGTGCTGCTCAAGCTGTTCCACCTGTGACACCTCCTCCCTGCCAGGTCCCTCTGGATGCAAACAGGAGGTCTGCTCCCTCCCCTTCTCCCTGCAAAGCCACGGTCTGTCCCCGTTCCTGCTCAGAGAGGCACATAGCCAGCTGAGATGGGGTTTCTTATCCTTTCCCTCCTGGTGTATGCAGTTCCGCCCCGCATGCTCCTGGAGGGCAGGCTTTTCCTTTCCCGTGTGTCTCCTGAGCTCACACATTAAATTGGAAAGACCTTTCTGAGACCCACATATTCTGTCACTGAAAGTGAGCTCCTGTGGTTCTTGGAAGGGAAATTGCCCCCTTTTTTAGGGGTTTCTGGGGTAAGTCTGTGTGGTAATGCCTGAAATCACAGGAGGAATGAAGATGTTCAGAGCCATGTGAAAAAAGACAAGCATATACCCACAGATCCTAATGTTTCCCATATATAATATCCTGTAGTATTCTGAATCTGATTTTGCTTGTAGCTATATCAAGAAGAAAAGCTTTTCCTTCACCTAACAGAATCAATCGGCCCATAGTGGGTCTTTATTCCCATTCAAATTAAGGGCTATTCCATACCGAAAATGCACTAATGTAACTAAATTGATTTCTAACTTGATTTTAGTTAAATGGGTGTAGTTCCCTGCGGGGATACACTTAAATCGGTCGAAGGCCAGGTAAATTATGCATCTTTGTATATTTCTCCGTGATTTATCTTAATTAGGTATAAAGGGATCTCGCAGTATCTGAGGCACCGACTGTAGGTAAAAACCCACACGCAGAAACCTGTGTCTTCCCATTCCTGGGAATGCGTAGCAACTCTCCTAAAGTGCTGAACGCTCTTAACTCCTGCTGTCGAGCTCCGGAGGTGTTTGCTGCCTCACAAGTGTTCAGCACTTCTGGAGATCAAGCCCTGCATAGCTGTTGTGTGTGCTGTGTCCTCCCCCACCTCATATTTCGCAGCAGATAATTGTGTGTGTGTCCCCGTCCCCCCCGCCCCAACCCCCAGCCAGGCACAGCCTTGGCTCTGAAGCATCCTCATTGCACTGAGAGCCGAGGCTAAGTGCAGCCCTCAGCATGCCCAGGATCCCGGTGGATTCGCAGGGAGGCTTTTTTCTTATTGGGCTGTGCCATCCTCGCAGGGGAGCTTGTCTTCCTGGTGAGAGAGAGAGAGAGGAAAAAAAAAAAAGCCTTAGCAAAGGAAAATCAAAGTGATTTATAACCTAGGGCACACCAGTGCTGGGAGATGCCTCCTGGCTCAGCCTGGCCTCGGCTGGGCTTAGCCACTTCTGAGCAGCTGGGGCACAGTGCTTGGCTTTGCAGTGTTTCTTTGCTCCCAGGTGGAAACCCATTGCCTGTTCCCATTCCCGGTGTCTGCTGCCGTAACGGACACGAAAGTGGGGCATGCCTTCAAACCAGGGATGCTGCTGGGCTCTGGCCTCGGTGGCTGTGGTCCTCACCCCAGGAGGATATTACATGCTATGTTATATGGGAAGGAGCCATTCACACTCAGCACTCCTGCAAGCTGTGGTGCTTAAAAAAAATAATAAAATCAACGTTATATTATTTTAATTGTTTTTAAAACGGATGGATTGTAAAGCTGCACAGGCCAAACTGCATGTAACCCCTTGAAAAGAAGCAGAAAGGGGGGAATGACATGCCACATCACTCAGGAATATGGATTTTGAAATTTCTGTGTCTAATTTATGGGAGAATATATGCCGGTATCTAAGTTTGGGAGACTTCTGACCTTTTGCCATTGACAAAGGCTGTGGACAGCTCTGACGTACAGTGGGGTAATGAAAATATAAGCAATGGCTTCTAGGGTAGAGGCCAGAAGCATGGAGGCTGTGGTCATTCTTCCAGGAACGACGTGCAGGCTTGATTGACCAGAAACGTCTCTGAGAAAGTGAGAGACCCAAAGAGGTCAATTCCCTCTCTTCAGTGGCTCTGGCTATTTTCTCTAAATTAAAAAGAAAAATGGGACACTCTAGTCCTTTGTGTAATTTTATAGCCTAAGGAATATTTCCTAGGCTTACTCTGCTATGTGTGCTGTAATGCAGGATGGGGTATTTAGCCCCTGAATTTTCACTGGGGTGTTTTTTTCTCCTGTTCACATTCATTTACTGTGCGATATCAACTTCTATACGTTCTGTGTGGTTTAGGCTTTTTTTAAAATTGAGGGTGTTATGTTAATAAACAATGGAATCTTAATGTCAATGTTTGCTAGCACCATAGGCATATGCAATATTATACAGACATATTTTCTGCCTTCCCTCCCCCTTCCTTCCTTCCTTCTCTCCCTCCTTCCTTCCCTCCTTCCTCCCACAGCCAGTTGCAATTTTTTGTATACATTTTTCCATGCTTTCTTTAAACCTTTGAACACAAGGAGGTTCCCAGTCAGCTACACATAACATCAGAGTAACGGTGTCCATTTAAAAATGCTGCAGAACAAAATGCCAAATGGCAGAACCAGAAGGATGTGCTGTGCTCTGGGTGAAGAGAAGACCCATCACATTTGCTCATAGGATGCCTGCAAGACACCTCCGCTCCTCTCCTCTCCTCTCCTCTCCTCTCCTCTCCTCTCCTCTCCTCCCCTTCTTAGATTCATGAGACTGTAGTTTTGGGGACAAAGAGGACTTCAGCAGCCCTGCCTACCTTAGTCCCTCTGCTTTCATTTCCAGCTCTACACCACAGCTCATTCATGCCAGCAAATCTCTTCCCTGAACTTACCTGGGTTAAAAATATCCTTTCCTGTGGGGAAGACCATGAGGTGGGGTGGGCAGGAGTGCTGTGGGCCAAACTCCTTAAATTGGTCTTTTCACCAAAGCCGTCATAATGTGAAACTACACCCTAAGGAGAACTTCACATCTTAGAAATACTTACGTATCTATGTCTGTAAGTACCTATATCTGTATCTGTATGTGTATCTATGATATATGTATTCTTACGCTATGTAAACTTAAGCTTTTTCACAGTTTTAAAACTAAGGAAAATAATGCAAATCTGCATTAAATTTTACAAGAGACAGGGCCATGACATCTTTTCTTTCCTCTGAACCTGAATGTGTCAGGCTATGCTGTTGGTGGCAAGTGAGTCTCATGGTGGGTATGTGACCTACAGCTAGAAAGCGTGCTTTCTACCAAAAAACTTTGGGCAAGGAGCTGTGTTAGGTCACATACGCCCAGCACTGCAGCCTCTGTCCTGGGTGGGATGGACCGCCTGTGTGCAGCTCCAGCAACGTTGAGGATGTCCCAGTTGTGAGTGTTTCCATCTCAGTGAGAGCTGACATTGCTCCCCAGCAAGGGCTCATCGCTGGAGTGATGTTATAGCTGGTGTAGCATCCCCAACCTTGTGGCATCCCCTACATTCGGCTCGTGGGGATTTGCAGGATGGAGCTGCACCTCGTTGTCCTCCCTCATGGGGAGCCCACATTGGCTCTGTACAGGCAAAGGCAAAAAGATAGCTCTGACTTCCATTTGCTATTTTCCTGAATGGTGGTGAAAATGTGCCTCATCATGATCTACTCAGTAATAAAAAAATCATCATTTTTATGTCATTCAGCAGAAATGTATGGTAAATGAGATTCAAAGGATTAATGCATAAAGGAAATGTCAATGTTAATCTATAGACAGTCCCTTTAGTCCTGCTTGTCATAAATTCAGAGCAAGAGAGTTTGCAGACTGGCTCGGGAAGGGTAAAATTGAAGGATTAAACAAACCATAATTCAATCTTTCTGTGCCTTGAATTCTTACTTTTGGGGTATTTTCCTCTGTACTTTTTATTAAAAGAACATATATCTTCAGCCAGAGAGAGAAATTACAAACATTAGACCATGAAAGTTGGGCTTTCTTGTAGTCATGCTTCCACAGGTGGGCTCTAACTCAAATCAGCTGTGCTGGTTTAAGGCTGTGCTAGTATCCTTTATTGCTAACACTGAGCTACTTGGGTTACTCACTGTTTTGTCTTCTGTGGGAATATAGGAAGAGACAGGCTGGCTTTGTCTCCCTTCTGACAGGGAGGCTCTGTATCTACTTGTCCTCAGCAGTCAGATCATAAAATTAGAGCTTCATGATTGTTGTTGTTGGTCTTTCCCCCCCGCCCTCCCCCCCAGATGAACGTTAAATTTGTTTTGCTTCCCAGTATTCCAGCTCAGCCTGAAAGGAGGGTGTGAATCTTTGGATAATGTGAAGGACAGCTTAGGTCTGATTTTTCTCTGGATGAGGGACTCGATCTTGCAGTGGGATTCGCAAGGGCAGTACTTTCTGCTCATTCGTTTAGACTGCAGTCTGCCTGGTGCCAGGCCCTGCCCAACTTCTTAGCGTAGAAAATGTGCATTCAATTGCATGTCTAATTTGTTCACAAATTTTCCACGAGTGTTGAACCAAATCACACTGCAAACACTATGCCTAGTTATGTGCCTAACTCAGCATTTGCACACAAAATTGCCTAATGAGCATGTGCAATTATGGCAATTAGACATGTGAATTAAGCATGCAAATACCCTAGCATTTGGGTTAGAGACACATAGGCTGTATCACTAGAAATAGCATAACCTATTTCAGATATGATGAAAAAGCACATCCACCTTTTCCAGTGTGACCACGCTCATGAAAAGAGGGCATTGTAAGACCTTTGGCTTGGGGAGGAAAGACTACAAGCTCTGGGCGGAGGCCACAAGGAATCTGCAAATGACATCAGGCTTTTGGTGCTTCTGCTTCTCTGTCCCAGGTGTCTTCTGCTCATAATGAAATACCGGTGCACTCTCACCGAGCGTACCTTGTCTTGATGGGCTTAGTTATTCTGCATGCAAGACAGTCTCCATCAGCGGGAACTGCTGTAAAAAAAAAAGCGGACAACTTTCCTTCTATTATAGTCCTTTCTTCTATAAATGAAGTACAATGCAGAACTACCCTATGCCCACACAAATGTCACTTGAAGGCTCTATAAACTGCTGAATTTGTTGGTTTTTAACAGAATTCCACTTCGAGGCGTTCCCATCCTCCTGAGGGAAGGCACTGCTGGCTGGCTGTGGCACAAATCCAAGAGTAAGGGGTGAGTTTGCTTGGCAGCTGCCAGGACTGAGAGTTTTGCATCAGTCATTGCTGCTTTAGTGAAATAAGGTTAACAAGCACAGAGGTGAGCAGGTGGTCAGAGATAAACAGGTGAGGGACCACATTTCTGTAATAAAGAAAAGTCTTGGGAGGGAAACCATCCCCCCTCAAATTTCTGCTTCATTAAGGTGGTTTCAAACTCGCTGTGAAATCAAGGACTCGGTAGCTGATCAGCGCAAACAAAAATAATCCAGGTGGCAAGCCTGATGAGATATGACCTTGTTCAAAATCAATAGACTGTTCCCCTTCCACCGAGCACAACTGACTCTCGAATGAGTTTACTTCAACGGAGGCATTTCCCTCACAACATTAACATTTTAATTGCTTGTGCAGGATTTTCTGGAAAATTAACCCAGCGATGGTTGAGGCAGAGGATGCTCCGCGGCAAGGCCGGGAGCGCAGGCGGTGCTGCGGGGAGCTGTAAACACATACTGCCACCTAAAGGAAAGAAACCTTCAGGAAAACATGGAAAGCTGCTGCCTCTGCCTCTGTCAGAGCTTGTTAAAACAAAGAGTCTTAATTTGGTCTTCGCAGCCTGGCTCCCTAATGCCTTCCGAAGGGCTGTCTCACTGGGAAAGCAGGACAACTCCTGTCAGCATCACCTACTCTCTGCCGCGGGTCCAGTAACGCGACGGTCGAGCGCCCAAGTGCGGGCACTGGGCAACTTCTGAAGTTTTCCCGACTTCTTTGTGTGCATCCAGGGTGCCATAGCAGGGCCACGAATTAGGTGCCGCCAGGTCGTGTGCCAGGGGAGAGCTGCAGTGCTCGGGGAAGGCTCCGCCAGGGAGCGGGACCCCTGTGAGCAGAGCACCGCCTGGGCTGCGGTGCAGGGCCGTGGCATCGCTCCCGCTCCTGCTGCCGGGTCCCATGTGGCAGGGCCAGCTGGGAACGGGAAGAAAGCTCAGGCCGATACATCAGTAATGGATGGATGGAGAGGGTGGGTGGCAGCTGAGTAGGTGGTCTTCAGATCTTGTCTGATTTTACTTCATTATCTAATGTAGATTGCATAAATGCCAAGGGGACAGGACGGAGATCTGCTTCAGCCCAGCTGCATATCTTAACTGCTGGTGCTAAAGAGACAGGCTTCTTTTCAATAGTCTTTTTCTGGCTTCATAAATCCCGCATTTCTGGCTGCACAGAGGAAGCAGGCAGCAGAAGAAACTATTTACAGAGAATATATTCCCATCGAGTATTCCCAATCAGTTTGTGAGGAAAGCCTGTGAAAATAAAGGGATGAGGGGGAGGGGAAGGAAGTCTTCCCCCCTGCCTTCTGTAAGCTTGTGGAGCGTAAAGGAAAGAACCTCTTCCAAACACACATACAGGCAACACTGAGCCACAGAGCCATGTCCTCGAGGTGTAGCTAACGTGTCAGCCAGCAGCGCCTGAGCAGATGCTGTGCCAAATCACCAGCAATAAAAAAGGGCGAGTTTGGGAACTTTCCGTGTTTGGGAGTGCCGGCTGATTTCCCAGCGAGCAGCTGCCAATATCGCATTAACACCACGACTGCCGGTAACGTGGTGTTGCTGAAAGGCTGAGCCAGCGAGCGAAGGCTGAAGAGGTGGGGAGGCACGTGTGGCTGCGTGCTAAAAAGCAGCCTACGCAGGAGGGGCTGAGGTGAGGGGAGCCTATGTGCACAGCAGCCCTTTTTGGTGGTTCGAAGGCAAAGCTCTGGTGTTTTGAGGCCCTTCTGCTGCACAGCAGTAATGTTTCCTTATGTGCGTGCCCGTAGACAGGCTTATACACACACAGTGCCTCCTGCCTAAGCACTGGCAGGAGCACTGGTCCATTACCTAGTGTTTGATTGCAAGTAATCGCTTGCACCCAGATGTTGTCATTGCACATTGCTGGCCTGGGAGGGACGATGTCCTGTCCGTGAGAGGCAGGAGGTTATGCGCAGAAAGCAGCACCCCGCTGAGCGGTCATAACCAGCACATTCCTGGGATTCCAGCAGGGCCAGCCCAAATCTCCAACTCAGAGCTTAGCCGGCGAGAGGACTTCTGGTCTGGTGGGACACTGGGCCACTGTTCTCTGAGGTCAAACCCTTACCAGCCCACAGCTCCAGGAAAGCTCTCCAGTCAAGCTGCAAGGTCGCAGGCAGGCAGAACGGATATTGTTTTCCCTTATGCTAGTTGTTTTCTTTTTAAAACTGATCATGATCTCAGCAGCCTTACTCAGTGTGCCCATGGAGCAGATTTAGGAAGTGTCTTTCATTGTTCGTGTTGTTCTACATCGTAGCTTACAGTCTTGGTTGCAGTATGGAAAGCGCTTGCTGGGAAGCGAGTTTCTCAGACTGAAAGGAAAATTTATGAACATGGCTTTTCTTCATACAGAACTTCAATTTTATTTGTGATAAGTTCTTCAAAATTATGTATCTGTGTTTGAGGGATTTTTTAATACTGTCTTTGGATTTTATTATCGAAATATGTTTTTTCTTTTTGATGTACAGATGTGTTCGATTTTGTAAGCCAATGGACTTCTATGTTCAGGTAGGGTTTTCAGTCCCATGCAGCATCTGCATTTCCAGTGGAATGCCCTAGCATCTTGCTCTCTTCCATGTCTATAATATCGCTTAATGGGTTGGAGGTAAATGTAACAAGTTAGGAATGAAAAGAAAAGATGGATTCTCAAATGGGTTAGGGTACCATAAAGCACTGTCTGAAAACCTGAATACAGCTTCTCATTAATTAACTCTACAGTTGTATGGACATGGTCATAATAAGTGCTGGAAGGGGCACTGTCCTGCAGGGAGAGCAGTTCATGATTCTTCAAATAGCGTTCTGTATAGACTTGAACAAAAAGCCATTTACTCCTCCGTGCCTTGATTTTTACATCTGATTAGAGACATTATGATTAAAGCCGATGAAACATTTTCAATTCAATGACTGGAGAAGTTGGTTCTGGCTAGAAGGACTAACGGAAATATTCCACAGCTGTTCCTCTGATGGGATCAAGCCAAGCTGTCCATTTCTATAAGACAAAAAAAGATTTATTTGAACTTTATATTTTAAATTCATGTTATACTCAGGTACAAATTACCCTACCATGTTATTCTACTGAATTATTGAATATAGGCTGTATACACTGTATGCATTAAAGCATTTTAATATCATGCCTTAACATTTTTACATGAATTGTTAACTACTTTTCTGTTTGCTAATGAAATGTTTCAGATTTCTCAGAGCTAAATGTGGCTTTCACAAAATTATTGGAAGTTCCTTTCCACCATTTACCTTCTGATTTTGAAATACCTTTGGAAGTATTAGATCCCCCTTTGCTGATGTTCCGGCTGTTTGCAAGGTGGCTAAAACCAAGAGTTAGGTACTCTAGGCTGTGACAAAGTGCTGCCAATGACTGCCCATAAAGCAGAGAGTCAGTACCTCCCCAGTACCACCTGCAACAGTAATGGCTCAGGATTGCCCCTTTACATGTCAGCCACCATCCAGTTTTCTGTCATTGCTTCTCCTAGTACAAGTCATTGGAAAGTTTAGAAAGATAATTGTCATAGGAAAGGGTTACGTCATAGAATCATTTAGGTTGGAAAAGACCTTTAAGATCATTGAGCCCAACCATAAACCTAACACTGCCAAGTCCCGCTAAACCATACCCCTAAGTGCCATGTCTACACTTCTTTTAAATACCTCCAGGGATTTAATAATTTAGAGACAAAAGGCTAGATGTGACTTTTCCTAAGGCCGCCAGTCATACCATTATGAGTGTCTTACAGCTCTGCGGAGGAGCAGGACTTACAAACTCAGCTGCAGCACTTCTCCAAGCAGCCAGTACCTGCAGGGGCAGAGCCGGTACGTCTGCTGGATGCCAAATGACGTCTTGTGGGTGCTGTGGCCTCCAGGGAGTCAGCGTAGAGCTCCTCACCCCATGTACCTTGGTGATGTTAGTCCCACCTGGTGAATTCTATGGAGTGACTTTGATAGGACCTGGCAGAGGGGAGAACCAGCCACAACATGTGTTTTCCTTCTCTTTTCTTAACATAACTAGTTCACAGCCACAACTAGATGGCCTAGAGCTGGAAGGCTGTGTAAAAGTACCACATACATCCAAGAGGAAAACCCATCTTTGAAGACTAGAAAAAGTGGGCTCAAGGGAATATGTATCTGTGATTAATCTGTTCAGCCACTGGGTGCCAATGTTGGCTCATATTTGATAATCGGAGACATTTTTCTATGGGAAAATGAATTTTTGAAATCTAAAACAAGATGTAATTTTGGAAGGCTGTGGAGCCTGAAAAATATCCCTGAAAGCGTGTGACTTTTATTCAAGCGGACCTGGAAATAGAGTGCCAGAAAGGCGACTGCGAGGGGTGGGGAAGACAGGGGAGCCTCGGGTTAACAAAAGAAAGAGTGGGACCCTTAATGAAATGGGCTTGCTGAGAATTATGAATCTGTGAGCCTATGTCTTGTAGTGATTAATGATGAACCACTGTTTTAACTTTGGATCAAATAATGGGTTGCCTCTGAAAAGCTTCATTAATCACTGTTAGAAATAGGCCTGCCAATTCATTACTTCAGGGTAGACATGAGCTGAACAGTTCAGCAAATTTCAGGATTGAGTGAACTCTAGGCAGGGGCTGGTTAGAAAGAAAGCAGGGGTCTAATCTGTGTTTCAATGCGTTGGGATTTATGAGCGAAGAATATCCTCTCATTGGCAGTTTCCTCTTCTTTCCCCTCCTCTCACACAAAATCTTTTTGCTAATTGTGATCTGGGCACAATGGACAGAAAAAAAACACGGCATTCGGGGCCATGCCTGGGCCAGATTCTTCTCCCAGGTAGCCGGATGTGGCTCCCATCTGAATCACTAGAAATCATGTTGCATGTCGCAGGGCAGAGCCTGGCTATCCTCAGCTGCTGTTTTTCACTTTGCAGCCTTCATCTGAGACTAATGCTTTGCCTCTGTGTGCAGGAGAACATTTGCAAGAAATGTATTTGCCTCCTTTTTAAGAAACTGCTGTCGATAGTAAGAAGCTTCGGTGCTTTTGATGTGATGCAAGATTTTTAAGCCAGCTGGGATATATTTTAATTGCTGTTCCAGGAAACTAAGGTCTGGGATACCCAAGAAAGTATAGCTGATTCTCCCTGCCTGGGAGGAAATCAACTCTTTTTTTAAGGTAACGTCCAAATATCAGCTGCAAGACACACCGTGCCTCCATGCTCTCTGCACCTAACCATACTGGACAGGGAAAGAGAAGGACATGGAAATTAGGGCCAGAATAAATTTTTTAGCCAAAATGGTTTTGCTCCTAAAACATTAGTTTTGATCGACATGGATATGGTTTGAAGGTGTAGTGGGATCTGCCTGAGTTATTCTCGGTAGAAATCCTCCCTTTACTCCTGCCAAAAAAGAAATGGAAAGCTACTTGCCCCACCCTCATCTCCACTCCCAAAATCTAAAATGCTTTGATTGTTTTTTTTTTTAGGCACTCCAGCATTTACAAATTTACTTCAACTTTTTATTTACTAAAAATTTCTTAGTGATCAAACATATCAATTTTTCAGTTTGTGCTGCATGAAACATCCACCCAAAATGAACATTTACGCAGTTTTGGTTTCCTGAAAAATATGAGTACTTTTCTTCAGGATTGACCGAACTTCCTTGAAACAAACAAAAAAGTCATTTATTTGCACAGCTGGACATAGAGAGGGAAAAACATCTGGATGTGAGAAGGGGGAGAAAATGTGCATTGGAAGGGAAAAGAACAGTAAAAGGACAAAAGGTTATAAGTAGAAAAAGAAAAAGAGTTGATATGGGGGTTGGAAAGTGTGTCCAGGGATTATGCGAGGGCTATAGAAAATGGGCCTTGAAAGAAAAATGTAAATATGGTGATGGAAAGGAGGAGGGGAAGACTGAGATGAAACAACAGAAAAGATAGGGAAAAAATGAAAAAGGAATAAAATACAATAAACAAATGGAAAGCAAAAATAATGAAAAAAATCTTGTATTTGAATGAAACAAAAGAGGGAATAAACATGAGAAGGAAATATATAGTCTAAGAAGAACAGAGCTAAGAAAACCGATGAGAATAAGGGATATGCTGAAAAAGACCTAGAAATCAAAAAATCTTGGAGAAACATATAGCAGAAAAGAAAAACAAGGTCATTTTTTGAATCTTGACCACTTCTCACCCAGCTCCAGCCGCAGTGAACATGCCGGCACAACAGCCCCCAGCCCCTGAGATTGCAGCGTCCCTGCTGCTGAAATCCACGTGGGACATGCCGAGGCTGAGGGAGAGCTGGAAGTAACATGTCAGCACCTGGGTCCTGTGTTAATTCGGTGCATCAGCACCTCAGCCTCTACCAGCTCATTGTTTCCAGATGGTGCCTGAGCTCTGAGCTGGTATTTAAGGCATTTAAGGTCGCCTTCATCAAGTTTCCTTGGGGGCAGGAGCGAACGCACCTTTCATGTAGGCAGAGCTCAGAAACAAACTGTTTGGCATGTCACAGCATTGCCAACTGCTTTGCAAAATTGAGACAGCCACTGAGCAAAATGGTCTGGGTTTTATTGCCTCACCAGCATCTCGTCCCATGCGGCGTGGGGAAGGAAGGACACTGGTTTGTGTCAGGCTCCCTGACTTTGGAGACGGAAGATATGCCCATACTCTGTTTTCCAGCCTCTCATGAGCAAGGGCTGAGCTCTCTGCTCTTTGGGGACAAGCCCAACTTGGACTCGCAGGGACAAGGTTGGGGGATAAACCAGTCTTCCCTCCTCCTTCACTCTGGGGTGCAGGCAGAAGGTGAGCCAAAATACACAGAAGCTGGGACACATCCATATGAATTGTCCTCAGGACATTCCTGTGTGTCTCCTGGGACCATGGGGACACCCTACATGAATAGTTTAGCACTTTGAACTCATCTCTTCTCCCCAAAGTCATGGAGACACCTCAGGGCCTCATGTGGCCCAAAACACATCACACACCACGCAGATACCACTGGCTCTGGAGCAGACTAGCCCTGAGCCTGCAGCAATGCAGGCAGGAGCCACGCCAAAACCTGGCCTCTGCCCCTCACAACACTGGCCTTTTGCAATGAAGACATGGTTTGAAGTTGTATTTATGACATCAATTATTAGAGCAGCTTTTCATATTTCTCCCTCCCCCCATCACACGTTTCTTCTGCTTGAAATTTTAAACACTTTTTTTTTTTTTTTAAATTTTCTATTTTCAGGTTTGCTTTATGAACACTTCTAGACATAAACTTCAAATACTGAAAGCCTGAAAAGAAAATCAGGGTGTGAAAATTTAGGTGATGTAAAAAAAAGACTGGAAGCAATAAACACTGCTTCTTAATGGAGTGACTTGTTCCTGTTGGCTTACAAGTGACCAGTGCTGTGATTCAGTGTTGGAACCTAGCTCTGCTGAAGTTAATGCCATGATGCTATCAAAACATCAGACAGAGAAATGAAACCAATGGTGTTTCTCTTCTCTCATATTGGTTTAGCTTCACTATTAGGCATTGATTACAACCCTGTCCTCATCAAAGGCTTTTGTTATTAATTTCAGTGTATCCCAAATTGATCACAGACTTTAAAAGTAATACTGTTTTCTTGTACTGTCTAAGTTAAGGGATAATCAGGCAGAGGTCTAAATTCTTAAAGTTATTGAGGGCAGTATGGTCTCAAAGGGAATGAGAAACCTATATTTAGGATATCCGTTAGCTTACAAATACTGGAACAAATACTCGAACAGAATACTTATTGGTGCTTGGAACATAGGAAGACAAGGAACAATCCACATGAATTTGTCATCAACTAATCATATCAAACCCATCTCATTTACTTTACTATAGGACACCAGGCCTTACAATTAAGTGGAAATGGTGTATATCATATATGGTGACTTCAGCAAAGCTTTTGACATTGATTCTCCTGTCATTTCAAGGAAACAAGATTTACATGTATGTAGTATGGAGTAGATACCACACTGTCCAGAAAACATGCTATTTAGAGTTTAGTTAGCTAAGCAATTCCCTGCCAAAACCCAAGCATATATAGAGTTCAGTTCTGCAAGGGTCTGGTGTTATTCAATATTTTCAGTAATAGTTTGGATGATCCAATAAGGAATAACATGGGGTTTTTTTAAGCTTTCAGATAACGTCAAGATGGGAAGCACTAGGGGAAGAAAGAAACTGACTGGAAAATTTGTCTTAATAGATTGGAGAGAAGAGGTAAAAAGCAATAGAAAAAAGTGCAAAATACTGAATTTAGACAGAAGTAATTTAAAAGATGTAGCTAGAGTAAGATTAAATACCTTAACCTTGATTGGTTCTGTATCAGTTCTCTAGAAACGGGTCTGAGTTTGTGAGCTAACTATGATTCAGCATTGGTGTGTTATCACAGAACAGGCAAACATATACTGCAAACTTGAGAGAAGTCTGCAAGATGCAGGAACTATGAATTTTTCTGTGCTAAGACCTCAGCTGGAGCACCGTGTCCAAATTCAGGTATCGCACTCCAACGGAAATCTGGGCTACCTGGAGAAAGCTTGGAGAAGAGCAACAACAATGATCAAAAGTCAGTGAAACATGGAAGGTAAGGTAAAGTGAGACTGATAGCCTAAAGAAGAGAAGATGATGAGGGGTGGGAAAAATAAAAGAGGATATTGCAACAGTTTTGAAAATATGAAATATTGGTGCAAAAAAGAAGAGAAAAATCTGTTCTTCATCTCAAAGGTGGGCAGGAAGAAGAAGTAGAGTGCCTGAATACAGCAAGGGAGCTTTAGGTTAGATTTTAGGGAAACCTTTATCTTGCTAAAACCCAAGAATAAGTTTCCTGGTTATGGAGTATGCATTCATGGAAGTCTTTTACAAACAGGTAAGATGGATGTCTGTCAGGAATGACTGAGTGCTTGATCAGTCTTGAGGCAGAATGGTAGACAGCCGCTCCTCGAGATGCTTTCCAACTTAATTTGATTTTATGGCACTTCTTTGTTCCTTGCACAACAGTCACCTTGCCATTTTCTCAGTTTTCAAATTTCTTTGAAACAACACAAGAATTATTATTCTGATTCAGTAAATTTGCTTGTGGTCCTACATTTGACAATCAACCTGTAGCAAACACCTCCATGAACTGTTATAAACCTGTCAGTAATTATTACTACCTTTACTGAGCCATGAAAAATCATTTCCCCTCTAATTCCAGAAAGCAAATGAGCGTAAAGAACATTCTAGCTTTTACTGTGTATCATGACTTGTTGATGAACACTACTGGCTAAATATAAGCTTAGCCCATCTAAAAATACAGAAATAATATTTACACTCAGCTTTAGACTGTGATATTGTGATCATTCTGTATGCCTTGTCCTCTCTGTGATTTGGGCCAATGGATTCAGGTACATATGGTATTTAGCTCCTGATAACTATACAGAAGAAAATTGAAATCAGATACCATTAAATTGAGTAGACACAATTTTTTTTTGAAGCAGACTAATGCAGCTCTTAAAATGCATTTTAAGAACATAACTTTGCATTTCAGTGGCAGCTGAAGTAATTTCCTGCATTCAGACTATAAAAAAATAGAGAATGTTTTAGTTTTAAATGTAAACAGCGGTTGCTTGGGATCAAGTGCATGATATAGGAGAGATTTAAGTCCAGTTAAATCTTTAGGAAGGTATTGCAGATTCACCCATTTGGAAGTCCTTCTGGGAAAGGACTGCTCAAGATATTCCTCTCAGCTGCTTTCTGGTCTTTTTCTATATACATTTCTAGTCCTCAAGCATTGAGTTCAGTGTAGGGATCAAAGTTGTGTCCTGTTTTCTGAAGGAGTTTTCCATGTCATCTCTTGTCTGAAACTTCCTTCCTGTAGCTCTAGGCTCAAGGAGGGCTCATCTCATTTCTGTTTCCCATCCTCCCCAGTGTCAACACTGTCCTCTTTCTAGATAAAATTTCTCAAGATCTAGTAAAGTCTCTAACTGGAAATCTGGTAAGGAGCTGGCTTGCTACCATTTTCCAGACCTGGACCTTGCTATGGTACACACTAAACCATTGTAATAAAGCATTACTGCACAGCTGTGACAAGGATTTGCTATTTACATAACCATTAACCTTTCTAGAAGTTTTTGTCTTTCTTGCCCTTTCCTTACCCTTGTACTAAATTACCAGAAGCCTGTGGTAGTATCATGTTTTAACAGGCAAGCCTTAAAAAGTGAGGTTACAGGCATGATTTTTATTGCAGATCTTCAGTTTGATCCAGAACAAGGGCGAAGCCAGAAGAAAATTAAAAGAAAAAAATTGTTTTTCAGCCTCAAGGTTGTTTTTGTAAAGAGAAAACACCTACTTCGGAATTTCTGAGGCTGAATTCTACATTGAAAGCAAGGTTTAACCAACCATTACATTGCTCAGTGTTGCTCTGCAAGCCTTTGATTAATTGGTTCGGCCTTCTTCTTACTCATGTGACAAATGAATGAAAGGATGGCCACTTAAAACAAGGGATGGGGAGAAAGATCATTCTTTCTGGGAAACTGAAATGAAAGAGCAATCGTATGGTCAAAAGACAAAACAAAAAGGTTGCAATTTTGGAACAGGTTATTATACAAATGCTATTTGATAATTATTAGTGTTTGGATTGTAATTCTACTTTTATCCTATCATTAATGACCAAAAGGAAAAAAATTAAGGTCTTGTCTTTTTTTTGGAGGAACTAACGCATGCTAATAATGCTTCTTGTTTCCTTGTGAAAAAAGGCCCAAAGAGAATAACCAAAAATAAAACAGAAGGCTCAAAGGTAACAGCAAAGGACAATGATGTTAATTAGAGGTCAAATCCTGAAGCACTAAATTCATTAAAAAATGTATGCATTACCTAATGGGTAACCATTAGATTACAAGATACTGCTTTGTTGTGCACAGTGGAACCTGAATTGTTCATTGCACTGCTGAAAAACCTTGGCAGAAAAGGTGCTTAGACCTGGCACCCAGCTCCTCACAGGGTTGTGCTGAAGGGAGATGAGGATTTCAATTTTCCAAGTGAAGGAAGGACTTGAGTTTGGTTTTACAGGAGGTACCTGCAGGAGCTGTGTCCAAAATACTGAGTCATACCCCCTGAAGTGATCAGGGCACCATACTCAGAAGACAGGTGTGAGACAACACACACTCACAAACTAAGTCCATGTAGAGGTGTCAAAGTCCTTCTGGGGTTTAACCTGCAGTCCTTGCTCAGGCTTCATCTGAGCCTTACGTATGCAGAATTCCCAGTGAAGCATCAAGAGCTGTTTTTCAGACGTCGAAAGGTAGTTCTTTGTGTACTTGGAGAGAAAATGATATGAATCATACTGAAAATGCACCCTGGAAAATGTCTGACATGCTGAATGTATCTATGCAGAGCTTTGAAATATTTTGCCAGACAGGAACCATTAGCCAGGGATGAATCTTTTTCTTTCGAACAGTTGAACTATCGTGTGAATGAAAAGGCCAGATTAAACAGTAAGCCCGTTCAACCAAATAAAGCTGATCTATTAAGAATAGGAAGGGTTATACTGGAGTAACTGGAAAAGTCTAGAGACTGTGATAACACAGCAGTTGACATAGATGACCAAATCATTATACAGCAAGCATAACTCAAAATTAAAAATAAAGTAAAATATTATACTTTGAATAGGAATGGAGGTGAGCGTAAGGAAGGAGGGCCTGCCTCACAGCAGAGCCCAAGCCCTGCTTCCCTGCCTCGAGGTATCACAAAGCACATGGGATGGTGGCTCTTTGGGGAAAGGGGAGCAGGAAGTTTGCTGGCTTTTGGTCCACGATTGAGGAGCAGAGCGATGAAGAAGAGCGCAGACTTGAACTTGAGGCCGTGCTTCTGCCCCTCCGAGCACGCCAACAGCAGAAACTGAATTCATCACTTCTTCGCATCGTGGACCAAATACTTTCAAAAAAGCCTAAACGGATTCATGAAAGAAAACCATCGCTGCTTTACCGTGATGAGAGATGCCTGAAAATGAGCGAGAACGGGAAAACGCCGCGCCTCGGGGAAACACCAGCAGAGGTCAGCACAGCCGGGCGAATGGAGTAGCCGCCGCCGGGATGCTGCTGCCGCCGCCGGGATGCTGCTGCCGCCGCCGGGATGCTGCTGCCGCCGCCGGGATGCCGCTGCCGCCGCCGGGATGCTGCCGCTGCCGGGGCAGGGCAGGTGGCGCGGCCCTTTGCGCGCTGCTCCGAGAAGGAGCCGGAGTTACGTCCTGCTAAGTGCGTTAACAGCACGCATCATCATCCGTTGTGGGACGAACCAGCAGCACGTACTGGTAGTTTCTTTATTCTGATCTCGTATGTGCTTCTCAAATTTAAGAAATGTAGCTTGACATAGCACTTTATATGAGAAAAAACCACCTGAATGCTTTCACAGCAATAAAACTTTCTCTACAGTTCATATAATATGGAAGAAATCACGTTTATCATTGCCTGTTAAGAAACCCAGCCTGCTGCACCTTTTTGTTTCACAACACCAGCTCTCACAGATCATTGTAGACATAAAAGCCAGAACATCATTCATCAGACTTAATCAGTAAAACCCTCCTTCACAGGGCTGTTTGTTCCAGGAAAGCTCTGTTTCATGAATCATTTTATATCTGGATTCCTTGATTTAAAGCTAGTGCAGGAAACTGGATTTCCCTAATGTAAGATGATACATCACGCCTGTTCTCCTGAGAACAATGCTGAAACTTGTGTTCCTTCCAGTTTAAATGATGGCAAATGCCAAAATGCCCAATAAAAAGTGAGGTGTAAGGATGGGAGATGCAGAAACGTACCCAGAGCTTGCTTCATCTCCTTCTGAAGTACAACAGTGTGGGTAAGAGAACCTTGAGTTCTGTGAGCTTGAGGTTATTGAGTTATGAAATGAATTAATAACCTTAGTGATGTACAGCTTAAAGTAATGCCAGTGATATCATGCCACTGATTTCCTGGCTAAAGAGAACTGAAACTGATTGACTACTTTGCTTAAAATCGTGTGGGTTATTTTCCAGATCCAAAGAGGCTGTGTTTCTCTAATATCCCATATTTACACTATAAATGGAAACTTAGATCTGTGTTTCTCTAAGATGAAGTGCAAGACAGCTATTTTCCACAGTGTATGTTGTATGAAGCTGGGATTTTCTGAAGAACTGATAAGAACATCCGAGTGAAATTATATGTCATCCCAGTAGACATAATTGTAGAATTGAGTAACTTTACAGTGATGAATAACATCATTGATGTCTCATGCAAAGACAGGAAAGAGACATATACCCAGCATGAATTCTGTGCAAAGACACCTGTGGTAGCTTTGAACCTGCTGCCACACCAGCATGGCATGATGCAGGACTGGAAAGAGGTACTAACATGGGCCTGGAAGCAGCAGAGCAATTTTAACTGTGTTTTCCATCTCATTTGATGTTAACCAGCCCACAGCAGTGTTATTTAAGCATGCGATATCTACATGACTAAATCGCTTGCTATTCCAGAACTAGCTTGTATGGCACTAGCTTAGATAACTTTGCCAGCCACTGTATGTCACAGTGTGGGCATCTTCCTCACGCAGGTCCCTGGAGAACAGAAGTTACCAGCATCCAAAGAAATATAATTTCTTATAAGGCTGAGGTAACTGCAAAATGGATATGGGCACCTACTTTGTGCACCATTTTTGAATGCAGAGGGTTCTTGTGGACTAACATGAAATGGGAGACTGTCTGCTATTATTTTAAACATTGAACAGCCTGAAACACCCAGTGGAAAGAGATCTAGCAGGAGAAATGTAAAGATGTGTGTGAAGTTTGTACTCAGTATTTATTGCACAGAGAGGTCTGAGTGGAAGTCTTATGGGGGCAGGGCTTCCATAGCTTCGTAGTCAAAAGGCTGAGACAGAGCATAAAGATGTCACTATCAGATGGTGGTGAGACCCAGGCCTTGAGGGACAGAGAGAGGTGTCAGTTGGAGCTGTAACTACAAACATTTATCCAAAAGCTTCTACTGTAGGCTAAATCCGTAACAAACCCTAACAACAGTAATATCCTGGGTATTACCCAGACACAGAAATGGTTTTGGGCTACTTAACTTTCACTCACTTTTCCCCAGTTTTCCTATAAAAATGCAATTATTCAAGGTAATTGTTGGCAGACCCAGGGAGTGGAGTTCACAACAGCTGAAACTGAGTTACAATGCTCTTGTATGTGTGAAATGCGTCACTTGTCCCTTTATGTGAAAAGAAACACGTGGAGCTGCTTTTCTCTGATGCCTAATGATGTTCGAGGCTTCAATTCCCTGATAGGAGCTGAACAAAGAAAACTGCGTTTTGAAGAAGCCGTTTAAGTCTGAGACTATTCGCTTATTGTGGATAGTTTTCTTTTAGCCTTCAATCAGTAATGCACAATGTTGTTCTTCTGTGATATAAATAGAATCAGTATTTGTTTGATAGTGTAAAACATCCTAAATGACAGAGATTTACCAGTAGTAGATGATGAATAAGTCTGAGAGCTGTAAAGAATAACTGCTGTATATAGTAGGACTCCCTCCTTCTAACCTGAGAAGAAACATATGGCATTATTTCTGGATATCCAAGAAAACTGCTAATGTGCAGTAAAATGGTTAATAAAATGACTTTTCCCTCTATTGTTTAGGCCTGCATGAGACTGGCCTGCTTGACAAAAGAATGTTGCCTGTGAGCTGATATAAATGATGGAGCAACTTCATTTTTTGCTGACAGCTATTTATGCATGTAGCTGGGTTTTACTGTAGTACAAGAAACCTTCAGCTCCTTAATATATCCATAAGAATCTGAACACAGAGAAATACAGCATCACTTGTGACTGCACAGCTAAAAAAGGTGTCTGTGTATTCCCATTATGTCCAAAAAGGAAAAACCCAGACTCATATATCAAGCAGAGTCAAGGATACTCCTTGACATGGATTAGTTTATATTAAAGAAATGTAGCACCATGCATGAGAGAACGTTAGTGAAACCTGACCTCATCCGTCACTGGCTCTCAGGGAAGTGTAGCCATATCCATTAGTTTCATGAAAATCCAGACCTGAGCATCAGTTTATGCCCCCGTAATCCTTGCATCGCATCATATTACGTTAGAGAGAAACTCAGTGTGATAAGTTAGTATAATTTACTCCTGCTAAAATCAACACAACCGTCACTTACCACTCAGGCAATCCTGTTACGCAAACTAATGCCAATGAAAAAAATACCCCAAACCTCAAAACCACAAAATAGCTGTCAGTCAGGACATATTTATGAGTCGCAACCTTAGATCTCACCAGTGCTTCTCATCAGGGAATATCACATAGGCTGAGTGTGTTTCTGAAAATGCCAATGGAGTGACATGGAATGACAATGCCAAAGAGCTGAACTTTCCCTCCTTCAACACCACCCCTGGCTCAAGCCTATCATGATCTTTATGACAACCAGACTCAGTTACATTTGGACAGACATGTCTCATGCCATTTTAAATCCTTAGAGGCCTCACAGGGATGGCACTGGGCCCACGGTTCTGCAACCTGCTGGTGCTGCAACCGGAGGCCATATAGGATAGCTTAGTGTCTCTAAAATGATACTGTATTTAGTCAGTCAGCTCCCACTATTGACGTCTTGCCTGATTTCAGAGAACTTCAGCCATGGCGTCAGCCCTTTTCTGAGCAAAGGTTTAACAGATTAACAATGCAAACTAGTTGTCTCTGGTAGAAAAATTAGTGCTTCTGTATATAAAGTGTTTCATATAAAAACATATGTCAGTCTTGGAAAAGTACAGGGTCACACTTTAAGGAAAGGCTTGGGAAATTTCATTCCATAATTACTCAGGTGGATTATATTTTTGGATCGTGGCACTCACTTTCAAATTCCCAACATACAGCTGTTTCACAAAAATCCATTTTTACCAGGACAGGGAGGCGGAGGGACAGGGTGGCAGTCTGCTTTGGGTTCCTGTTGTGAAAGGGGCTTTGATTTTCATAATGTGTTCCATGCTGCTAGGTAAATCACGTGCCTCAAGTTTTGCCTTTGGGCCTTCTGGAACCTCTTTGTGTCCCTGAGTCAAGTAACTCAGCTTCAATCATCAAGGTACCTCAGAGAAAATTATAATAGGGCATCATTTTATAATTAAGAATGGAAATTCAGTCTCCCAAATGGTCGTGAAATTAATCCCTTTTCATCTAGCGTTTTCAGAATGAGAAACCTAGTCTAATGCATCTCTTGACAGTAGCAACAAAATCATCATCCATCACTTTGCACCAGGGAAGTCCCTTCATTTGCTTCATTTTCAGTCTGGGAATACCATCTTCCCACAAATGAATGAACACCAGAAAAACAGCCCTTCAGATAAATTGCCTCCTGGGGATATATATCTTTAGATACTGCATTGCATTCATATATTAGTACTATATGTGTTATCTTTCCCATAAGATGAATAAAGTCTCCATACAGAAGAAATCACCCTGTGTATATTCACTTTATGATCAGGATAAAACTGCTACATTACCTTTAGTGTGGGAATTCTGATTGGAGACCTGGAAACCACCGGAGGACAGGAAAATCAACTTTATTGCACTGCAAAGTAAATGTAATGGAATAAGCAACTGAGAGCCCTAGGTAGAAAAAAGCTACTGTAACAATCCTGCACAAGCAGTAAACATACAATCCATTTGAAGTAACCCTGACGTTGTCTCCATATGTTGAGTACAATGATGCAGTGATAAATGATATTGAGTTTGGGAACCTTTCAGAGAAACAAAATCAAATATCCTCCAGCAGAAAGATTCTTTACTTTCATTCAGCAAAGAAATTTTGCTTCATGTTTATATTTGTGGAGGAAAAAGACCCAACCTACTACTACTTCCCTAATGTTTGCTTTTGTAATCTAAGAAGAATATCAGTAGGGCTTTTGAAAATAAAGCATGTTACTATTCCCCCAAACAACAGTAAGCAATAGATTACTCTAATTGTAATTGAGTGTCAGATAGTCTTGGAAATATTTTTAAGGCAAAAATGTGAATGAGGCTCAAGACAATTATGTAAATAAAGGCTGGAAGTGTTGCCTATTACAATACTGTCCACAAAGAGAGTTTAGGCTTAGTCGTATTGTGTCATTTCAGTAAAAAGGCACTTAATTTAGAGGAATTCAGATACAGACATTAGTTGAGATCAAAGAAAATTCCATAGCCTGTCCTCAGAGTATGCCAGGGGATTTCTCTTCCCCTCTTGTAAGAGTTAAAAAATTCCTTATGGCTAGAAAGGAGAGACTCTTCTTCATGTTGCACCTAAAAACAAGATGTTACACTACGTGCACTGCACGACACCACAAAATTCATTTTACTTGGCACAAAACCACTGAGAATATATTTATCTAACTGCATACTTTTGTTTTGAACAGAGGCAGAAAAACTCATTCTTACTTAGTACCTGCTGTTAAAGAATTTCAGGCTTAAATTTTATATTGGAGACATTCAACTTCATTGTAGAGAAAAGCAGGAGCATGTAGAAGCTGATGTTCAAACATCTGTCAGACCTTGCTCATGTCAGCAATAGGGCTTCAAAGGGCAAATGATTGTCTGTAATAGACGGATGAGCATGGTCCTGGAGAAAACCAGATGAGGAAAGATATTTAATTGAGAAGAATATTATATTAGGGTAAAAAAGGTTTTTTTCTCTCATTCTTCATTGACTTTAATTAAATATATGTTTAGTGAGCACATATGCTGAGTTGAATAAAAAAGACTCCACTGGAGGGATTTCCCACACTTGGAAGAGAAAACCAGCATACAGTCAAGTAATATGTCCCTCTAAAACGGGACAAATTTCTTATCGCTCTGTGGGAGTTTTGATGCTGGGCCCTTGAGACTCACTGCTTTGTCAGATAGTTGTAATGAGGTCTGTCAGTCTAAGGGGTGCAATATTCACCTCTTACACCCTCACAGATAACCAGAATACAAATTGGACATTTGTTTCAGCTGTGGCTTACATAAATAGACACCAGGCTACATTTCACTTTACATCGAGGGAAGCTGGTTTCATATATTAGCGGGCAGTTCAGCAGGGATGGATATATCACAGTATGAAGTTGGTGGGCTGGGCCCATGACACCCACAGGTGAAGTGCAGGAGTGAGATGGGCTCTCCAGGGTCCAATCTCACCATCGGCCAGTAATTTTGCACTGGAGTTCAGTACAGATTTGGTAGATACATTCTTTTTAAAATCAGAAATATAGGCAAGAATACCTCAATTCCTGTATAGAAAACTGTCCTCTTTTATTGAGAAAAATATTGCCTTTTAAAGGCCTTTAAGCAAGACATTGCAGGCACCAGCAACAAAACTCAGCTTCGTCAGACACTTTGTGTTGTGGTAATGGCCTTTGGCCTCTCTTGCCTAAACATATATAATTAATTGATAATCTGATATAAAGGAACTCTTCAGGTTTCTTCAGGTTTCTCATCCTGTGTGTGAGAAATGGATATTAACTATCAATGGACCCCTGAAAACCACTAAATCTAAGTTCAATTTAAATAAGGAAAATGTAACTCCATGCTTCACTGGGTGTTGGAGAAAATCATGCATCACCGTAGATAGGGAGAGGTCAGCAGTAGCTTTTTATACTCTTTATTCTGGAGAAACATTTCTCCAGGCATCACTTTTTATTAAAGATACTTGGCCACATGCATCATTTTGCAAAATGTAGAGTGGTATAATAAATCACATTACCAGAGGGAGATGCCACCACACATTAAACTAAAGAAATGTTGCCTCATGATTTTGTTTAATACTGAGGAAAGGTAAATCTTTCACATCACTTAACATCACAGGAAGACAGCCTGGCAGTGAGCAACCTGGACTCGGGGAAATATGAATATTTCAAATCCTTAGCTAGAATAGTATAGGAATAAAAAGCATGTTATTTTTTAGTTACAAGTGTTAGTTAAATAATTCATTATTGTTACCCTCTCTCAATCTAAACAGTCAGCTGAATTACACTCTTGGTTATTTCTACCAGAGGTGTAGCTGATGATGGCATTTTCTAATTCTACCATGTAATCTTGCCATGCTGATAGGGCATAGGATGAAGTTTTTTTGCCCAGAGCACAGGAACAGTTTTTTCAGCTTTCTGTTCCTACCTTCCTTCCTTCCACTCAACACTTTTAGGTTTCTTTCGTTAGAAAGCCCCTATGACCACATGGCCTTCCATGGGCCAGGCCGCATGTGGTTAAGGTCTTCAGGTCTGGTTTGCAGAACAAGAACACTGCTCTGTGTTGGTTCCTTTGAGAGACACATGTCCCCAGAGCTCACCAAGGCTTTCTTTGTAATAATAAGAGTTTATGGTCTATGAGGGAGATTGAAAGGACCAGGGTTGTTTACCCTAATGGAAGAAAAAAAAAATTACAGGGGTTAATGATAACAATCTTACAGTACATGAAAGACTCTAGTGAGAATGAGAATAATCTGATGTACATGTTTGCAATGAACAGGGTATGTAATTGACCCTGCAGCAAGAGAAATTTAATGTAACACTAGGGAAAGCTTTCTAGATGTAAAGAGTGGCACACAGGAAGAGATTGTTGGCAGGAAAATGTCTCAATAAGTCTTTTAAGAAAAAGCTGATGCTACCCTGGGGCAAAAGGTTTGGACTACATAATCTCTCAAGTTTTATTTTTCTCTGTCTCTAAAGCAAACATCACATAGTCTTGCACTTTCTTTTTTTTAGGCCATTTTTAAACTTTTTGAAAACTTTTGAAACTGTAGAATGACCAGCAGATTTAAAGTCATGCCATAAACTCAAAACATCTTTTGCCAGTGCACTCAGTACAACTCATGTCTGTCTGTACTCCTCATCCACCTTTTTTTTCCCCAGCTCATACAGGAGCTGTTGTTTTAAATGGGAAGCTTCCCCATAATAGCAAGGGGATTACAAAGTGATTTCAAATGCCATTCCAGCCATGGGCTACTCTGAAAGGAAGATTTTATCTCTGGAAAGTTTTATCTTCATTATTGCACCAGGTAAACCAGAATTATTTCCTGACATCTCTTCCAAACTCAATATAGTCACGTGAGCAACCAGATCCTAGTCATTTGCAGCTAACCTGCAGTGAAATTGTAGCACTGTGGGTTTTGCAGTTGTTTTTAAGCAAGTTGCCCTTCAGAATTCTTCAATCCACAGAGCCTTTCTAGGGACACAGGGTCTGACGTGACCATAACAATCTTCCTATCCACATAGCAACGTTTGGCTGTTGGGGTCAATGCATCCACTATGACTGTCAGTAGTTCCTTTCAGATAGCATGCAACGATTTACCCTTCAAATGGTTTAGACTTCTGTTGCAATTAGCCATCATCCTCTGGAGTCCACTAAGTTCTTGTGTCAATAAAGTCCTGGGCTGTGCATAGCACCTGTCTCCCATGACATGAGGCTTGTGAAGACACAAGACAAGAGCAGTTGCTTACAAGAACACTTGCCAACACTGAAGATGCTGAAGCATCCGCAGGCTGTGGAAGTGGCTTTTCTTTCTGTCCACTAACACAACAGTTTTGCAGTGTTAGCAAACCCACAAATGCAACTGTCAAGCACAAGCAGATTATTTAAAAATATTGTTAGTCTGAGTGTTGACCACATCTGTAAAAATCAACCCTCAAATGTACCATTAATGACGCAGTTTCTTTGAACTCCAAAACTTTGTAGTACATATATTCTGTTTAACTGCATTTAAAATGCTTCCAGGCTTTCATTTTAAATGACTACAGGAATTCTCTTCCTCTTCGGTTATTTTACACAATAAAACCTTTTATAAGAAGTAAAAGACATAATATTGGTGTATTAATGCCTGCACCACAACAAACTACTTTCAGTAACAGCTGTCAGGCTCGGTGCTGCAACAGATCTTTTGATAGTGTTTATAATTTATTTATTTTCCAAGAGATTTCCAATGAATGTGGACAAGAATTTGTAACAACTAATTTTTTTCTTTTCTTTCCATTGTATATCCAAAATATCACTGACTTTGCCCTTTATGGACTGATTTTTTATTCGCAGCAGCAAAATAACAGCAGAACTTGAACATTGCTAGTTTTAATAAGTTTAATACATCTGCCTTTTGCTGTTGGATTTTAAATCAAGAATCTTGATGTCTTAACTATAAAATAAATATATATTTTTGGAAGATATGAATGTTTATGCACAAATATTCTTCCATATTTGAGGAATTTTCCGCAAACGTTTTTTTTTCTCTTCTTCTACTCTTGCACCACAGATTACTTTGCAACTATTCACACATCTCGTTGAACAGAAATAAGGAATACTACACATTACTAAGAACTCATGAAGGATTCCTACAAGGGGAACTTAGAATTGTTATCATAATTTTGCTAAGAAAGAACATCGACATTACAAGGAAAAACACTTTTACTTCAAAGAGAGAGCAGTGTCAAGAAAAAGGGCAATGGTAAGAGAAAGAGAATATGTGACAGTAAGAGATTAAAGAGCCTTTTTTGGTGATCCTGGTTTATGGCTCTTGGTTGGATTTACATCATCAGAAGAGGCTTCAACACTTTCTCACCTCAGTGCTGCCTGTTGGTACATCTCAGCTAGTCTTTCTGAAACTTGGAATTATAAAGCACATTGGAAACTGTAGTCCATCTCAATAAAACATGGTGTTAGCCCCTCTCAGGTCTTAGAAGGACATATAGGTCACATACCGATAGCATTGTCTCACAGATTAGGAAGATTCCTTAGAGAAACCAAAGTAACCGCTGTTATTACTAGGGGTAGCAAGATACTGAATACCCTTTTCTTCTGTTTCAGTCTGTGAACATTCTCATTGCAATGAAGTTGGTCTTCTCCAAAGGCTCTCTGTAACAGTCCCTCTGACAGTGTATTTGCTAATCCAAAGTTATGTGAGCAAAGGAAATCTTTATAAATACGTTCCAAAGTCTTCTTGGTGGCACCGCAGCAATGTACTTCTCTGATACAAAGCAATGCATAGTAATACCCTCCTTCTAATGATGAAAGGGCTTAGGTTTTCATAAGCTCAAGTGGTCTGTGGGGCAGGGTCTCATTTCTGTATTTATGATGCTTGATTTTTCTGTTGTGCAGGAATGCATTCATTTTGGTATCACATAAGTACAAAAAGTAATGGAATTGATTGGGAACTTCAGTGGTGTGTGACATAAACCAGTGAATGGGATCCAGTTTTCCTTCTCCTGTTCAAATATAAGCTATGGAGTTGTTTTCCAATGAGATAGCTTTATGAGTACAGCTGGTTTGCAATTTTTCTGACCAAATGTATTCTTTAAAACTGTAAGACTTACAATCTTTATTTCAAAATGAAACTTAACTTTTTCCTAATGTCAAAATTATGTGTGATACAGGAGTTCTGACTTTATAAGGTTTTTTCTTGATTTTACATTGTTTCTATCTGTCTTTCTTCTTTTAATTTAGGTCTTCTGACTCCTAAATGAAGGACACATATTATTACCTATGCCTATGTTCTGTTTCTAGGTGCATGACTTCAAACTAATTAAGGTGATGCCTGCAAATGATCCTTGGAAAGAGTCCCAGGATTTCCAAGAAATCTGAGGATTTGTCCAAGTCCAGAGGGTTTGCAAGAAAATATGAGGTTCAGGTCACAAGATGAATAAGCTCTATGAAGCTCTTGTTCTTACCATCACTAAAGTCACCAGAGTAATTCAGGAGTTATATTAAGGCAACAATACTAAAAACCTGTCACTTGCTATCTCTGTCCTGACAAATTGCATTTGAGAGATTTGTCTTGAACATTTACAGATTTCCCCCACTCCCAGTCAGAGAGTAAAGAAAATCTGCCACTAACTTTCAGAGCTGCTTGGAGATAAGTCATGATGTGATACGGTCCCCTGTGGAACAGCTGGAAGAGATGTGGTGACATGGTGCATCCACACATTGGCTGAAAGTTTGTTTTATACTGGCTGTAGCATGGCTTCGACCTTCCAGCAACATGTAAACCCAGAGTTCAATCGATGGGGGCTTTAACTGCCTACAGTCAAGGAAAAGGTCACACAAAACGTGCACTGCAGTAATTGCACCTTACGGCCAGTAATGGATGGTTTGGCCAACACCTAAGCCTTTTCCTAAGTAGGACAAACCACAAATATTTCTCAACTCTATTCTTTTGCTTACACCTACTCCATTGTATAACTTTGACCTCACTACGAAGCTGCTGAGAAGGAGTATTCAGTGAAGAAATGTTTGTTTTCCCTATGGTACACTTCAGACCTCAACAGTTATTCAGAAATACCTGATGGCCCACATTCATGGCCACATGGGAGATGGTCATAGATGTCTGCTAATGAGTTTATGATTTCAGATTTAGTTTCCATCTCTTACCTCTCTATCTGCTGTTCATAATAATGAGCTCTGGGACATGATTCACTGGGAGGAGGGGGAGCCCTTAACATTTTTTTGCTCATTCCCACTAACAGAAGTAGTACTGGGACATAATTCTGTGTGTAATCTCAGAGGTGCTTCTGCTGAATCCTTTCAAACCAGCAAAGAGCAGATTTTCAAAGATATGGAGAAGTCTCTATTTGTTTCACACTCTGAGAGAGATGGAATGGTCTGAAGTCAAAAAGTTTTTACATCATCCCTTTTGGGGACACTTAAAGTAAATCTGAGACCTCTTTGAAGTTATACAAGCGTCTTTCAAAGGAAGAGGTCAAAAACAGCAGAGAGCACAAACACACCACCAAAGTGTAAATTAGACACAACTTTTGCAAAGGCTATACAGGGAGAAATACACAGCTTTTAAAAATGGCCTTAATTACTTCTTGCTTCAGCTCAGATCAGCTGTATCCCTAGAGGGAAGAATGCTTGATATAAAAAGGAGGGCTTGTTGTATTTGTAAAGATTGCCTTCTTTGGAGTGATTCAAAAGATGAAAAGGATCCCAGTGTGAGAAAAACAAGAGAGATCACGCAGTCCACCACCACCGAAAAGGCTTAGGGAGGCGAAGATGTGATCTCTGGGCATCATGCAATTTCTGAAATAACATCTGTTCCAATTAACCTCTTGTCCCTGAGAGTCTGAGCTCTCCATGAGGGTGAAACACATGGCAGCTACCGAACTGTCCCCTGGATCACGGTGTGTGAGGTGCGCAGCACCAGTGGCCAACTAGCTGGGCCTCAGCAAGGTGAGATCCAAGGCTTGCCATCAGTGAAGAAAGACAACAAGAGAAATAACAGCAATCCCCAAAACAACAAACTCTCCTGAAACATCATTCATCCAAAGCCATGCCGTCTTAACAGAGCTCAGTATATGTCAGGAAAGCACATTGAGACAGGGCAAGACTAGACTTCTGTTGCTATTTAAAAAAAGAATGAACATTCACGATTGTAGGAGAAAAAGGAGAAAAACAATTGCTAAAATTAATTTTTGTATCCAGAACAGTTTTTGAAATACCAGTTTCAAAAGTACCAAATCCAAGGAGGAAGAAATGGCAACTGAGACGTGACTCTAGATTATTCAGTATTTGAGACAGAAAAGGCATTTAAAGGTCACCAGCAAAAACAGCAGACTGCAAGCATCTGAGAATTAAAAGAGAAAAAAACCTGATATGCCTAGAGATTCATGTAACAGGTCATGATCAGCATCCAGGATAAGTGATTGATCAAATAGCTTCTTACAAGAAGACAGTGAAAGGACAACTAACCCAATCCTAGTACAGGATATATTCCTCTGAAAATCTTTATAGCTGTTCATGTAGTTACTTGAGTAAGCCTTGGCCTTTACAATTACAGACTCTTAGTATGTACAAATGCTTAGTATAAAACATCAAAAAAGGGAAATTGCACTGTCCAGGTGTATTTGGAAAGTTTCACATGAATTATGAAGGTTAGTGGGAAAGAGACCTTCCAATCTGGTGTGATGATCCTTGAGTTTATAAAATGCTACAGATACTCATTAATCACCTTATGCAGCACTTTCCAAACAGTAATTGTTTTATTGGTGTTTGCACTGAAGTTAATGGGAGTTAGGACCATATGTATGGGAGTAGGATTACACAACCATACAGCATCCAATATCTGCAGAAACTAGGCCTGTGGCCAAGAGATAGGTGTTCATCATAAGCACAAAACATAAGAAAGCATAAGTCACTTCACGATACCTAACACTTTCCCATTCACAACCACTGAGTCCCCTGCACTGGGTGACTGTCCTGTGGATACCCTTTTTATGTTCTCCTGCACGCTTTATGCTTTTGTGTTTTGTGAAGACCCAGGGAGTTTCTCTCAGATGCCCATCTCTATCCCCTCAAGGAGGGCATCTGTGAAGGAACATCTTGCCATTACTGGCTATGTTTTTCCACCACATTTTTGCTTCCAAACATTCTTTCCAAACCATGTGGTTTGAAAGCATCACTCCTATGATGCTGGGTCTCTGGGTGCAAGGCAAAGCAACTCTCATGTGAGTCTGTCAGCTGTATAGCAGTAACTGAGTAGGAAATCAAGTATGCTTCTTGCCTAATAACCATTTTCAGTCATGAGGCTCCTGCCCTGATGTGGTGATCAAGTCTATTTGACAAGGAAAAACTCTACTGGGGGTTGGACTAGATGACCTTTAAAGGCCCGTTCCAACCCAAACTATTTTATGATTCTGTGATGATTCTATTGAATGCCCTTGTCAAGCCAGAAAGGAGTTACTGTCCCCCTCACTGACATGTTAGGTGCGGGATCTCACCTCTGCTCGTACACTGTTGAGATGACTCATGACTTCCAAAGCTCTAAATATCACCTAAGCTGGTAAATCTCCTGTCTCCTTCAGCTTTGTTGCCTGGGCTATGCAGCTGAGCTGCTGGCTGGGCACACTCTTCAGTCGGGACTTATTAGGATGAGATCTGTCAAACTGCAGTTATACAATGAGAATAATAACATTATATTGTGTCGCTGCAGGTACTACTTTTGCTTTAACCGAAATGATAACATTTGCCCTGAGCATGTTCCCAGGCAGAGGATGGCTGCTCATTCAGCTTCTTCCTCCAATTCATACACAGAAACAAAGAACTTTTCCCCAGACCACAGGGTTACATCTGTCCACAAAGAGCACTTAAAAAGCTACCTTCACTCAACACTCCTTTATTGTCTTCAGTTCAGTACACACATGACCTCATTCTGTTGTTTTTTCCAGGAAGAACAGAGGTGATCTGGCTACCTTGTTTGCTACAGGAATCCCAGGAAGAAGAGGATGCACATTTTAAGAACAATAGTAGTTTACCATGGGGACACTTTGCCAAGTGATTAAAACAGTCATTGCAAATTCTTCCTTTTCCTGTTTTTAATCACTTTAATCTGGTTAGATCTCTGCATCCATTCTGCTGGTTTAGATCCACTGGATGTTTTGCATCTCATGAGTAGAAATTCTTGAAATTTCCACATGCTGCTAATGAGTCACAATGAATTGTTCTTGGTGTGTTAATTTGGAACTCTTTCTAAAATTTACTACATCCACTTGTAAAGATTTGGTATTAATTATGTGACTCACTTCTCTGGATGAAAATTTGAATGGACTGTGTTAAATTGCTATTATTGCTAATGCTGTTACTTTTACAAGTGCTAGTGAACCATTGGCTGATGATAGGCAACAGTTTATGCACCACAGAAAGGTTTCTGGGAACTGATTCCATTCCTCAGGAAACAGTATTTGGTGCTTGACAGAATCTAAGTGGAAAAAGTTTCTGCGCAATGCTGAACTGTGGAAAAAGCCTAAGGCAGATTTTGGCACCCTGACTGACCTTAGATAGCTGCAGGGTAAGTAAGCAATGTATAAAAGCAGTAAAAGCGAGCTCTGTCAAGCGGTTCACAGAATCACAGAAACACAGGGGTTGGAAGGGACCTCTGAAGATCATCTAGTTCAACTCCCCTGCCAGAGCAGGGTCACCTACAGCAGGTTGCACAGGATGGCCTCCAGGCGGGTTTTGAATGCCTCCAGAGTCAGAGACTCCACCACCTCTCTGGGCAGCCTGTTCCAGTGCTCTGCCACCCTCAAAGGAAAGAAGTTCCTCCTTGTGTTTAGATGGACCTTCCTATGGTCAAGTTTGTGCCCGTTACCTCTTGTCCTATCACTGGGCACCACTGCAAAAAGTACTGGTGCCATCCTCCCGGCACCTTCCCTTTAAGTATTTGTAAGTGTTGATGAGATGCCCCCTCAGTCTTCTCTTCCCCAGACTAAAAAGACCCAAGTCCCTCAGCCTTTCCTCATAAGAAAGATGTTCCAGCCCCCTAATCATCTTTGTAGCCCTCTGCTGTACCCTCTCCAGCAGTTCCCTGTCCTTCTTGAACCGGGAAGTCCAGAACTGGACACAGTACTCCAGGTGTGGCCTCACCAGGGCAGAGTAGAGGGGGAGGATAACCTCCCTTGACCTGCTTGCCACACACCTCTTGATGCCCCCCAGGATGCCATTGGCCTTCTTGGCCACAAGGGCACATTGCTGGCTCATGGTCATCCTGTTATCCACCAGGACTCCCAGGTCCCTTTCCACAGAGCTGCTTTCCAGCAGGTCAGCCCCTAAGCTGTACTGGTGCATGGGGTTATTCCTCCCCAAGTGCAGTACCCTACACTTGCCTTTGTTGAATTTCATGAGGTTTCTCTCGGCCCAAGTCTCCAGCCTGTCCAGGTCACGCTGAATGGCAGCACAGCCTTGTGGGTATGAGTTAGGTGAGTTATCACTGAATCCTCCCGCACTCATTTTTCAGAATTTCTGGGTATGTATGTAACTCAGCTCTGTATGTTCCGCACCTGAGATGAGCACCTAAGCATTTGGCACTGCAGCCCTAGTCACCACAGTACTCAGGCCTTTTGCGGGATCTGTTTGTCACCCTCCAAATTAGGTAGTTCTCTATGTCTAGCAGTGGGAAGTGTCTTTGGCAGAAACATAGGTGCTAGGCAACTAAGAGGTATTTTTCAGACGTCAGATCTTAAAAAGGCAGTTAGATGCCTGTGTCCCTTAGTAGCATCAGAGTCTGCTCTTCAAACACAACCAAGGACTGCACAGCATGAGGAAAGTGTCATGATCTGGGTCCCTGCAAAATATGTTTTTGAACAGATGTCTGATGCATCCACCCAAGGTCAGAAAGTGCAAATAAAATCACAGCATCTTTTGCTAGGTGGAGAAAAGTCAATCTGGAGTGTGAGCAGTATACAACACAACTATATTAGAATCGCCCAGTGTGAAATCATAAGGATAATTCAATGGTGTAAGCAAGAACCAGCCCTTAAAAGAAAGGACAATAAGCAGTCAAAAGCCACAGAAAGGGACAAAGTTCCCATGTGCTTTAAGAAAGGTATGGTTTTGAGTCTGCCTGATTTCTGCATTTGAGTCACATACTAGGATCTGGATGCCCTTGAGCTGTGACGCTGATGATTATTCTTCCTGCTGCTATCAGCACATCCAAGGTCACTTGCTCTGCTTCATCTCAGCTGGGTCAGGAAGGCATTGCTGACTCACCATGCTTCAAGAAAGGATGGGCACGTGGATTAAGGGCAAGTGAAATCATAGCATCCATTACAGCAGTGAAAACAAGGGCCTTCTCTGAACGGCCAGTGGGTCCTCATGTCACTACCAAGAGCTTTCTCAGATCTTGCGGTGGACTTCTCTAGTTGCCCAATGCAGATAACCAGCCAGGACAGAGGTGGGTGGGTATGCACAACCCTACTGTCCCACTGCAGCAGGACAGTGGTTAGGGCCATGATGGACAGCTTAATGTGCTGCTGTTTTCTGCTGGGGCCAAACTATGTGGGATGGGTCTATCTTTAGGACGATAGCATTGGGTATGCACTGACAACAGATCCTACTGCTGACTGTAGCAGCTGTTCAATATGCTGGAAAGATGATGGCCACCGTGGTGTCTCTTGGGTGTGATGGGGAGCTTTGTGGCTGGCGTAGCCCAGAGTGTCGGTGAGGGAGGTCTGGCATCCTGTTTCACAGTGGTCTCAGGCAACACCAGTGCTGTGATGGGAGCTCTTTTCTCCCTTCCTTCCTTGCTCAGCCCCTGGTTGGACATGGAGCACCAAAGATCCCTTCCTGCTTTGGGTCAGTTGGGTCTCCCAGGTTATTCAGTTTTCCCCTATAAAATATCATTGTAGAGCCTTGCACCAGGACTAGTCACGAGCAGTCAGAATATTTCTCACAATTACCTTCAAGTTCTTTTAGTTGATACAAAACTAAGCCTGCGTAAACAAGGGGCTTATACAATTAAATTATCCCCTGTGTAGTAGGATGATAGCTATTGCCAAAGCTTTCCCCATTCCTATGGATCTTTTTTGAATCTGCTCTTAGTAGCTAGTATTGCACATTTGCACTGATGCTTTTCCTTCACTGATGGCCCTAATTTGTCTCTCTTGCCTTTCCTCAGCCGCTGACTTTCACAAAGCTTGTGAGAACATAAACATATTTGAGATTTCTACCTTTTTTTTTTTTTTTAAATTGGATTGAAACTAGTCAGAAGTTTCAACAGTCTTTAGGTGGGCAAAGGACAGACAGAGAGCAGGACCTCATAAGTTTCACTGCCCTAGGAAGACAGGATAAAGGAGAGATTTTTTTTCCTAGCAGGGACTTTGTGATGAAAGGACAGATCTGGAAGGCTAAATAGTAAGGAAGGCATCATAAAAAGCAATGGCATTTTTTAGAAAATATAAGGTGAAAGCATTCCTTCTTCCAATTAGCTTCCATCTGATTGGCGATGTCTCGTATTTATGGAGGGAAATAGGACTCTGAAAAAGGCACTAGCCACACTTATGAGCAATTTTTATAAATGGCTTCTTCCCTACAGCCTTTGTGAGTAGGTGATTAACTCTCTACACACCAAAAACAGAAGATCTTGGATCTCCCAGGGAATCTCTCAAAGAAGGGACGGAACAGGAGACAAGTGGAGCCTGTCTGTGTAAATGGTCCCCAAGCCTTAGGTTTACAGTATTCACCCCTGACTGAGAGCATATGAACACAGAAAATAGAAAAATGGTTAAAACTTAGATCTATCAGGCGTTTTCAGAAGATTTTTGACCAAATGTTCTGTTTCCAGGTAATTATGTTGCATATTGCACATTCCCCTCTGGTTGTGAAGGGAACAGCCCGACTCTTTGGGTTCATTTCCTCCCTGGTAGAGATCTGGTTGGAGGGCCTTGCTCTAAAGGGTGCGTTCACATTCCACCGAAAGCTTAACAGTGTTAATGTCCCTGGTCTGGACCTCTGCAAACAGACCAACCCTGACATTCATTTTTGCTGATCACGAAATTCAACCTTAAAACCAGCAATTTTTCATATATAGCCTGGTGTCTGTGTGCAGAAGTGAGGAATTTTGCTTGCCAATGCATGTATGTGTCCATGCCCATAGGCAGATCAATACAGTCAGAGTAAGGGTACACTATCAAACTCCGGCACCACTCTAAGCTTTCATGCCAACAAAAAACTGACTAGAAAAATTGAACAACAACCTACAAGTGAAGAAAATAGACGTGAATAAAAATACAATGTTCTCCCATAGTAATTCAATTTGACGTATCCCCAGCTTTCTCCTCTGCACTTTCAAACCCCTTTCAGCAGCCCCAGGACTGCAGCTTTGGCTGCCCTTTGCCTTTGAACCAACGATGCCTTGTGAGTGACTTGATACTGTAGGCACACTCTGATCGTGTCCATAGACAGGGCAATGCTCCTGGAGCTGGTGGATTTTGCCTACTAAATTGTTTCTAAACCAGAGGTGCCATAAGAGCTTCCAAGCTCCTGAATCTGGATATAACTTGGACAACGGAAGGAGACCAAAATAAAAACCAGGGCCCTTCCTTCTTTTGCTTCCCAAGGGAAGCTGAGTAAACCCAGCAGAGTCTGTGATGTCTTCTGACTGGACCCACCAGATCCCAGGGACCGATAGGCCACTTGAGCTGCAGACAAAGGGTTGTCAGCTGTGGTGGCAGTGAATGCTAGTGATTTCACCCAACGGTGGGTCTGGAGTTTAGCCAGGCAGCTGCAACCACACCTCTGTCGGAAGTCCTGTTGCCTGCTGCAACTTACATTGCATGTGACTGGTCTCCAGGATTCCTGTCTCCTCTTGAAGCACTCAGATCGACTTCCCTTATTTTCCTGAAATATCTTGCTGAAAACACATACAGAAAATGCAATGGAGCTACCTATGCCAGTACAGCTGCCATGAAGCATGGGGTTAGCCAGACCCCAATAGGTCAGATTTAGTTCTGCATGCCATGTCAGGATATGTGTCAGACCTGTTAGAGAGAGACAGTGACTGAAGCGGAGACAGGGTGACCTGTCCTTCATACCAGGCCTTATATTGGTCCCTGATACAGGCAGTTTGCATAACTTCTTATTTTTAGCAGAGATCTTTCCAACGAATTGAACAAGAGAGGAATTAGGCCAATGCTGAGGACTTGTGATAATCCCACCTACAGCATTGTCAGGAACTGACCACCCAGTATGAATTAGAGAAAGAACAGATGACTTGAAATCTTATAGCCTAAATCCTATTAAAATATAACAGTTCACTTTTCCTGTGTAGCTTGAGAAGATAAGAAAGGAAGACTGTAGATAGCAAAATATGTCTTTAAGTGTTTTGTACTTCCCTTTGTTGATGCCGTTTTAAGAGCTGTAGAGAGAAAGACACGGCAAAAGCCTAAGGGGACAATCTTGACAGAACTGCAGCTAGTAATACTTTTAGGCTTTATACTTCAGTCCTGCTCTCCAGTGTTTGTCATATCCGCAAAGAGGTTGGGGAATTATTCCTCTTTCTTCAAGTTTTCCTTTCGCCATTTAGATGTATTGATTTTTTCTTCTGCTCTTCTGTGTGGTTGAAATTACTGTTGCACTCACATCCCAAAATCCCAGCACCTTTGACTTCCACGCTTGCCAGGTGAGGGCTTACGGACCCACACTGTTGAATGCTGCCAGAGGTTACAGAAACCCTGGGACAGCAGTCGCTGACCTATAAGTAACCAGGGAGGTTGAGGGGGAGGGAGGAAAATATTGCAAGCCCTGTCTTGTGGGGGGTGTCGTTAGGGCTCAGCTGTAGGAGGCAGGGACTCTGACCTGCGGGGACCTGATGGGGGTGCTCACCGTCACACCAGGTGCTCCACAACAAACGCTCCATAAAGCTGTGGTGGCTGCTGAGCTGCAACTGCTGCTTGTGACACCACTCATTATTATCTCCCTCTTCCCATCTGCTGATTTTACGGATAGCTTGCTTTTTGTTTCCCGCTTAGGTTAGGAGTTTGGGGACCCTAATTCTTCTTTGGAGCCATTCTTTCTAGCACCGGCAGAGGCAACGAATATTGATAACACTTTTGTGGAGGGGCGCTCTCTGACGTCACGGGATCTTTGCCAAAGGACAAACATTACCATTTGACTGTTCATCTTCAGATCTGACCAGGGATCTGAAAGTTAGGAAGACTCTTGTGCAAAGCCTGACACTAATGCGAGACTCCAGGGTGGCCGGTCTGGGATAGACTGCCCTCCCAGGATGGCTCCTTTTCCCTGGCAGCTGGAGAGCTGCAGGAAGCAGCAGTGTTGTGTAGTAGCATAGTATTATATAGAGCAGGCATAATACAAAATGAATGAATGTTTCTTTTAGAGCAAACGAATGAATTGTAATCCCAGATCCAGAAATTCTGGAGCTGGGGAGCATGCTGTGAAACTGTTAATAAAGAAACAAGTTTGCTGCAAATGGCATCATAACCTTTCTTTAAAATAAAATGTTTGACGGATTTGGGGCTTCATCTGATTTCAGATACAGAATATATATCACAGCTTATCCTGTAAAAGCAGCTGCTAAGCTTGGCCACATGTATACACAGATGCTGATTTTACAACACATGCGGTGATAGGCACCTGAGAAACTGAGATCAGTGAAAAACTGATAATGTGTTCTTGACACCACTGAGTGTGAAGGGAATTTACAGTGAACAGAGATATTTAAAGTAAAAATGTAAGTGAATGCAGGGCTCTGAGATAATAGCCACAGCATCTTCAGTCCTTTATTCCTCCCAAAGTAAGTAGGTAAGGGAGCAACAATGCAATGTTTGCTGGAGAGCTCATTAGCACTAATGGTATTACGATACCAAGCAGAGTTGAAGGGTGAACTTCGAAAAAGTCACCAGTGAAGGTGATTGGGAGGCAGTTTTACTGCCTGGAAGTAGAATGAAACCTGAAAATTCAAAACTGTTCTCAGACTAGAAATCCCAAGGTATTTCCTTTCGGAAAGACAGGAAAATGTGGTTTCCAAAATAAAACATGTTCCCTGGAATCTCATCCACTGCATCTGTATGACTGAATACAGCCAGACACCCTAGAAACTCCTGACTGCAGTCTGTGTGACACCTGCCATTTTAGTGTCCCACCAGCAGCACCACGGGTGGACAAAAGGCATCCATCCTCAGCTACCCCATCCTTCTCCTGTCAACCCAGCAGGAGACCACTGGGATTCGATAACAGAGCTGCCAGGCCTCTGGGCCCCTCAAGTTCAGGATTAGGATAGTGGATGGCTGCAGATGCAGAGACCCAGACACCATAGCATCCTTGGTGAAGGCATCCAGGCCCCTGGTGTTACAGGTTCCCAAGATGTAGGTTCTAACCTCGGACTCCTGCAAGTAGCTAGACATCTGGAAAAAAACTCCCTCTCTCTGGCCTGCCTGCCTTTCAAAGTGTGTCAGGGGTTGGTTAAAATAATGCAGGTTGATTTTGGTGAGCTAGCTAATTTTGATAAATAACAGGATTGAGAATTTTGCTTGCCAGCTCTGCTTTCCAACTCAGTTTAAAGGCCCTAGGTGTGGTGCTTTGGTAGCTCTGAAGAGTTTGCAAGCAAAGAATATTAATGGATTTTTTTGTTCAGATTTTATTTAAGATAGGCACATTCAGGGTAAAAATAGAAGCTTTCAGGATATTTAGGATAAAAATTAGAAAACTATTTAGAATAGATTCATGGATCTATGCATCTAGAGATTTGCTGTGCTACAGTTACTACGGGCAATAATTTCGTCCTTTGCAAATCAACACACCCACACTGAAAAAAACACAAGGCTTGACTGAAGCAATACTACACTCCTAAAAGATAATTTAAGTACCAGAATGGCATTGGAATGATGGCTAGGTAGATATTGAAATAGCTCTAAAAATCCAGGCTTGAGAACCTATGGAATTTTTAGTAAGAGGGTTTTGCTAAGAAAGGTGGCAGCAGAGATTAAAGGTGTGACTGTGTTTTTTGTGGGGTGGCTAGCTAGATTGAATTATTAAGGGCATTGCACTCCAGAGAAGAATGAAAATTACTTTGGAGTAAAGGTGATCTAAATGGAGAGCTTTAATTTTAAACCCTTTGAACTACAGGAGTGGATTAAGGTCATGCTTGAAAGATTAGATTCTGCTGCCTCAGTTTTGGCTTTATTTCAGATGACAAACCCAAGTGCAGATAACTTTCAGCTCTGTGGTCCTCTAAGAAAGACAAGTCTGAGTTCAGACTCATGGTGACCGACCATGGCACCCACTGCAGAAGGGATGGACTGGCTAACAGGTAGTCCCTGCTGCCAATCAGCCCCTAATATGGGGATGAACTCAGTTTTTTTAATCACGATGTTGTTTATAAAATGTTAAATACCTCTTCAGGCACAACAAATGCCATCAGCGACAGCATAAGCTGAAACAAGCCAAAAGTGCACATGCTTAATTTACTGAAGAGAGAACAGTCCATGTTGTCCCCCCCAGCCTTTCTTTAGAAAATGACAGAAAGAAATTCACATTTACATACTTGCCTATGGCTCCAGGAAGTCAAACATAAGACCTTATGTTTCTATCATCTTCCATAAATTCAGAAGATTTTTGAGATGCCTGTGTTTGTATGCATTCACTGGTGTTTCCTGATGTTGAGACTTTTATATCATGGCTAGTGCCATGAACTCATCTTTCTTTTTTTCGTAATTGAAGATGTTGATTTTTATTCTGTTAAGGAATGAGCTGGCCCTTTTTAGGTCTTGCTTTTAATAGTTCTGATTTGCTCCCTAGTGACAAGCTATCTTGAATTAAATTTCTGGGGGTTCCTTAGTCCTTCATTGTGAAGGAAGTGCTTTTAGATATGAGTTGCTCTTTTGGTTCAAACCCACTTTAATTTGTTTCAATTTATTTGTTTTGTTTTGTTTTGTTTTTACACCTTGGTTAACTGGGTTAATTGACTTTGCTGTTAACATATGATAACCCTTACAGATAAACAGTTTTCTCTCAACTATGAAGAAAAACCTGGGTCTCTTTCAACCCTCTTGAATATGTGAATTAATGCATTTGATAACAGGATTGGATTTTAGGTGCTGAAACTTTGTATGTATACTGTATTGAAAGGGAAACCATATGAAAAATATTGTTGTCGGGAGCACAGAAGGGGACCTTTCTTGCAGACTCCTGGAAAGTCTATGGAAGAGAGCACCTATCTGAAAAAGACAGAAAAATCCCTTTCAAGGCTTTTTAAAGTTTTAAGGCAATTTAAGAAAATATAACAACCCTTACGCACATACTAACAAGCTCCAAATGCTAGTAGAGAGTATGTTCAAGGGTTAAATGTGTCTTTCCCTTTACCTTTGTTTAGCAGAAGAGGGAAAGGAAGGAGCTGTGTAAAGGGACAAAGCTTTTCTCTGCTACATCAGTGCTCCATGGGAGAGCTCTGCAGGCATCACCTGCTGGACTGAAATGAAAGAGGCCCCCAGCTTGGGAGGAGGAGACAAGGAGGCAGTTTCCTTCTCAAGACGTAGCAATCTGTGGGGAAGTATGTATTGGAGTTGAATCTCCTTTTTCAGTCTGAAAAGGAGGACTTGGAAGTTGCCTTGCCACGATGATATGAGAGCAGTGTGGGAGAACTGCCTGTTTTTTCTTTCTGGACTCTTCAGCTGAAATCCTCTGTGCCTTGTATTGGCCTGAATGAAAGAGGGTCTTGAATCTAAGGCAACCATTTCTTTTCAAGACACAGAGGAGAAATAGAGCAAGATTATGTGGGAAAGAAAAGGAAATTTCCAAGCACGCTGCACTCATGCTTCTTCAATCCCTAGCACAGCTCTGCAGCCCATCCCAGCTCAGCAACACTTGTGCTTTACTGATCCACGAAATAACTCGGTGACCTTCCCACAGTCTCCTCCTTCACACTGCGTTTGCTGGAGATGCTGATGCAACACAGCAGGCATCAGCATGGGTACTTCTGTGCCCAACTCTGGATTTGGGAGGTGGTAATAAGTATATACAGATCCCCTAGCATCCTTGACAAAGTAAAGATTTAGCTGAAAGCCAAGCAAATTGTGGTGCTCTCTAGTCACACATGAGGATACACCCATGCAGCCGAGTGCAGACAGACCCCTCAGGAGCAGGTTGAGCTAGCTAGGTCAGGGCTGTGTCCGAACGATATGCTCATTCGGTTTCCCAATGAGAAATGCCTCTTACCTGCCCTTGTCAGAAAAGGGCAGAACAAGCTTTGTTGTTTCAGCCTTGAACTGCTCACAATTTGGGTTCCTTCTGCTGCAGGTCCTGGAGCTCCTGTTCTAGCAGATGTTGTTTCTGTGGGGCCAGGCATTCAGCCCAGGGAATTCTGTACAACCCTGTAGTTCATGAATATACAGTGGGTTTTCTTAAATCATAATTTCTAAAGACAAGTGCCACATGCTGTATTCAAAACTATCAATATTTCAGTGGGCTGTATACAAATGATTAGTCTCATCAGCTCCTTCTTTTTTTGTGGTACATAACGTGCAACTCCTTTTAGCTTTAGAAACTAAGGTGATACTCTTAGTGCGCCGTCTCTCAGGACATATGAGAGAATGTAACATCATTCAGTCAGTTCAATAAAAATCAACTGATGAAATACTATTGAAATAAATATTGAACCTAGTTCCTAAATAGTCCATGGGGTTATGTCTTAAAAGAAATCAATAATAAAGCACATATGCTGGACTTCAACCAGGTGAATCAATTTTTAACTTAAAAATAACAAGTAACTTGACTTGTGTCTTCTTAATACAGTTGGAAAACTGAACAATATTCAATGATCAATATCATGCAATTAAATGACTTTTTTGCATCTAAATGTGTTCAGTAAACAGTATATCTGGTGTCAATACATATATTTATTGGTGGCGTTAGCAAGTGTCTCCAGGTAAGAACCTCTACAGATATAATAAAGGGAGAAGCCCTGTGCACAAATATAAGACTGATTGAAGCCTTGAATATATGTAACTATTCATGTTCACCTGGTGAGCTAAATTCTAGAAATTACTGTTAGCTGTAGGACATAGATAATCCTGATATATGAAAACCAGATGTAATTATCAGAGTGTCAACACCATTTTTCTAGTACAGAGGATATGGAAAGGAAGAGCATGCAGTATGTAATGTGGTTTTCTATCATCCTTCGTGACCTGTATCCTCAAGTAGTTTTGGAAACAAAACAAGGTGAATATGCTACTTTTTCCCTACAAAATAGACAGTATTGAAAATAATTAGTAAAAAAGCAGGATATATGTACACTAACATGCTGAGTTTTAAGGCACAGTCCAACTTAAATGCATGGAGCAACTCTGCTAAGAGAGCACCAGCAGCAGCTTGAACCCAGCAGATTTGCTCAGTCTGGGCTGAAAAGGCTGAAACCTGTCTGGCAGCACCTGCTGTTTTCAACCTTGGTAAATTTTGTCCACTTTCTACAGTCTAAGAGAAAAGCAATTTCATCAGTAGCAGCTCTAAACCTTGTGTTTCTGACACTGGTAGTCTACTTTTTTCTGCTTCGGCTGTAATTAGAGAGAAGACAAAGCAGACTTACTCTTCAGAGGACTGCTGGAGGATCAGAGAACCCAGTGGGAACACCTGTAGTGTATGCTGGCAGGTGACACATGCTCAATGGCCTCCAGAACCAGCTTTGTATTTTTTCTCAGCTTTTTCATATCTTTATGATTCTAATAAATATTTAAATTAAAAAGAGTGAGTGACCAAAGACTCCTGCATCAGAGTTTAAGACAACCTTGTGCTTCCAGGATGAGGATGAGGACACCTTCAGCTAGTCCCTGCAGGTTCCTTTGAAGTTGTAGTCTGCACAGACACTTCCTTAGAAGGAGCCAGGCTTTTCCCTGTTGGAAACAGGATGCTGTGCTAGATGGACCATGTGTCTCATCCACCACGGCAGTCTTTGTGCTGTTATCTGCTCCAGGGATGTTTCAGTAAACTGTGTCAAGAATCTGGGGCCAAATGTGACCATAAATCCTAAAAAACTGTTCTGCGTAGATATGCTACAGAATTTGCCTGCAACACTGACCATGTTTCCTACCATGAGAAAGATGAATACATAAATGATCTGCTGGCAGTGTAGCAGAAAAGGAGGCTGATAGGGCTTGTGGAAGAAACATCCTGAACAGAAGCAGCATGTGTGACATCTAAAGAGAAGGAAAAAAGGAGAATGAGTCTGAGTAGAATTGAATTAGTAATAGCAGAAGTTAAAGTATCTATTTTTAAGAAGATGTTAAAATGTCTGAGTGCTTCATGCATCTCTTTGACGTGTTTCCTTAGTTGGATTTGAATATATTTTAGATAAGTTATATTGCCTCTGTTGGTAGGGAGATGGAGAAGTCCTGTGTTCAAATCAAATTTTAAACAATTTTTTAACTGGTAGCTGGCTCCAAATATAGATTTTGCTTTCATGTGTGTTAACCTTACGCTAGCATTCATAGCAACTAGTAGTACTTAGCCCTTGCAAACAGCCTAGCCTGATGCTATTTCTGCAAACTGGTCTCTCCCAAACTTTACAAAATGGCATCTTTCTTCAGGAAAATAAACCCAAATCATAGTCTTCATCTGCAAATCTCCCAAGCTGTATTTGAAGCCTGCCTTTTCACTTTTTAGATGTAGCATGCTGCAAGCAGTGGGAACCTCTGCTGTTACCCCTCCAGCACTGTTCTGCAATTGGGATAAATATCCAGGTTCTCTATACAGTAGCCTATGTGTTGTTGACTCACTCAATTTTTTACAAGTGTCACATTACTTGGGGTTATAGGAAAAGCCCCAGCTCCTGGATCCACATGGTTGTGCTTTTGCTACCATTTAGATCATATAGAAAATATTCTCTCTCTTTTAGTCAGACAGCAAAGTTTCAAATTATGAATAAATGTGTTCAGAAATCAGAATGATTCAATAAACATAGCACGTATAAAGTGTAGACCTCCTGGCATTTGAAACAATCTCATGCTCATACACAATAGATACTGGATAGTTTTTGTGTTCTAGACTGGCAACACTCTATATCCAAGGATGATAGACAGTTTGTTTCCTTTGCTCTTTTTTTCTGCGCAATATGACATCCCAGGATGTGTTACATACATGATTTTGGTGTCACTGTGCACACTTCCCCAGGTTTTGTACCTCGATTGTACATGGAATGGTGACTGGATTGCCCCAAAAATCTTCTCATATGTGAGTATCGTGTGGAAAAAGAAGTCTGTAAGACTTACTCTGTCGATAATGGGGCTTAATGGGAGACAGTTCTGGAAAACCAGATGTGCCCATAGCTGTGTTTGGTGGTGCTGCTCTCATGCAGAAGGCAGCAGCTTCTTCGCAGAACAAGCCACTCGGCAGAACTAACATGTTCAAAGTTTTACTTAGGAGCAGAGTACCACAGCAAACACACACCTCAATTACATTTGTTGTTAGTGAATCCAGTGACAGAACTACACAGTAGTGATGAATGTACAGCATTTTGAATATTATTAAAGGGGAAAAAACCCTTTTTTCACAATTTACTTTACCATTTCCATGATCTTTTTGTATCCCATCTCAGTCATCTGAGATTCTCTACTTGCGCGTGATGAGGTGGCACCATGCCCAGAAAGGCAATAGCTCTTGTTTAGTCTTTTCCTTGCATGTTTTGGAATGAGGCCACTAATGAAGCCTGCTAATTTGCATGTTGATATTTTTCCTTCCCCCATCCTTTTTTTTCCCCCTCTTCTCCCCTTCTACTTTTCTTCCTCAGTCCGAGAATTTCAAGATAGCTTTTCAGGGGGGATTGTTTTCCATGCTTTCATCTCTACCTCCCTCAGCTGCGCTATTGTAAATGGCTTTGTTTTTCTTTAATGGATTTTCTTGTAGTGGTGAATAATTGTTTGGTTCACTGCTTCATTTTTCATGCTTCATTTGCCTCATGTTCAAACTTTTGCTCTCCCTTGAGCAATTCACTTTTGTTGCTTCTGCTTTGCTCTGCAGCCTGTGGCTAAGACGAGTGCTCAGCCTGGAGTTCAGGCTGGGGCTCCTCAAGGCAGCAGCTGTGCCTTGCTTTACTTCTGGTTTGCTGGTTTCTGTAGCATGAAAGCATCATTTTCCCAGTGGTGTTTTGTACATCTAGCTGGTGAGAAGGAACATGGAGCAGGTGGATTAGCCTGCAGCAGCTTGGGGGATTGGCAGGTGGTGGCAGTAGAACAGGCAGAAATTTCCTGTCTTTGTGATAAAAGCCAGAGCGTGAAATCAGAAGGCAGGTAAGACCTATCTGTTGATTGGATCTCTCTTCAACTTGTCTTTAGAATCTACTTCTTTCAAGTGTTATTCAATACTTGCAAGTCCTTTCTAACATAAATGACCATAAGTAATATGTCACCATAGGTATGACCATACATGTGGCTATTTCTACTTTAAAATACACTAGAACAAGAAAAAAATCTAAAATCATACAGTAATGGGGATCCTGACTTTCTAGATGAATTGAAAGGTTGCATCTAGATGGAGTGGTGGGAACGCATGGTGATTCTGGCCTCTTCAAAATGACCACATCATGGTCCTGGGTAGGGTTTGCACCTCTAATCCCTTCCAGATCACGTGCTGGCCACTCCTTCACATGAAAAGCAGGGCATAGGAGAGCAGAAGGGTCTCCTATGTGCTTTGGTCTGATTCAGAGGTAAAGCTGGACCTCGATGTCCACCGCCATCTGGGCCTTGGAATGTGGAAACATTTCTCTGCCCCAAAATCAAATGAAGCCAAAGACTCCATATTGAAATGGATTTGATGGTATTAGAAAGTGAATGCTTGCTTACTCACCATTGAATCTAGACTGATACATACAGTAAGCTCCAGACTGTTCCAAGTTTCTCTCATTAACAAAAAGCAGAGGAGAATCAGTGCATGTTTACACCAAAGGCATTCCCAAACACAAATACGCTGAGAAGCTCCATGAAAACGCCCTCAGCTCAACTATTGGCAGTGGTACAGGACTGGAAGCTCTGTTGAGTATCAGGGATTTCTCATTATTTTTAACATATGCATCCCTTCATTTTGGAGAATAATGTAAGAATCACTTTGTTCTGTACTAAGTGATATCAGGGAAGAAACAGGAGCAAAGCTAGCACATCAGAAGCAGTACTTGTGAAGCTTGTCTGGTGTTCTGTGTAAACCGTGTCTGTGAATATATTTCCATTTGGTGATGGCTCATCCTGTACAGAGAACTAAATTATTCCACCATCTGAAGCAGAAATAAACCCATTCATGTCCATCTTACCAGCAGGAGAATGGTGAGGAGTTGGAACCAGGCCAGTCCGTTCTTGAAGGTTATGCATTTTCAGTGAAAAGTGTTTCATTTCACTAAGGGAAAGCAGAGTTGACCAAACATAGTATGTAATGCCTTCTCTGAAATACAGTATTTTTCCATAAGGTCACTGGCTACTTCAAGAATTTGGTCAGGTGCTACAAAAATGGTTACAGAATAATGACATTTCACAATCTACTTTTGCCCTTTTCCCCACAGTGTTTTCTGTAGCAGATGCCAGCTCCAGGGAGGGTACATGGATGTCAAAATTTCAGGCACATTGTGTATTTGTTTCTTTTCCAGATAACATAGCCTAAATCATGAAGTTTAATTACTCTGATGGAAAACAAAAAAACCCAATAAGATTCCAGATAGATTTAGGCAAAAAGAACAGGTTACCTGATTATAATAAAGCACACTGTGTGCCTACTATTCCCCCTGTATCATTAGCATAAGTGTGACCCCATCAGTTATTGTATTCTTGTACCTGTTAATTGTGCAGCACAGAGATCCATATTTTGATTTTGTGAGAAATACCTTTATTTGAACATTTGAATTCAATGGTAGTGTATACACAACTGAAAAATCCAATAGAATGGTGTTTGGAAAAGAACAGCTTTCTAATAAAATCAACAGTTGTTGTGATTTAGACTTTCTTGTGGTAATTTCTACATTTCAAAGTGATACTTTGGTTGGTTTTATTTCAGATAAAATATCAAACCAACTCCCTATGGTAATGTTGCCCCCAGCAAAACACTGTGTTTTAAATCTTCCTGAAACAAATGAAGACAGCCTAGAGCTGGCCACAGCTTGGGTCCCGCTGAGCTGGTAGAGCCAGCAGAGAAGGGCAGATGGCGGTGGGATTGCTGGGTATGTTACATGACTGCAAACTGCAGGTGACTTCAGGCTGCTAGAAGGTAGACGGAAAGAAGAAAGACTAAATAACTCTTCAGTCCCCCTTGTGAAATACATAGTTGACTAGAGAGTGGCATGTTCACTGCATTTCCCATTCCTGTCACCAGACAAGGTCCGTATTAAACTGAACAGGTCCAAGAGCTTTTTTCTGACCCTGAGAGCAAGTGCACAAGTCACATCTGCGTAGCTCGCCCTCCTTCTTCCACCCCAAAGCTAAAACAAGGAAACTGCAGGGAATCTTCATCTGTATATAAATGTGGAGTATCCCACAGTCTGTGTCACCTTGCAAAGAATTTCAGCATAGTATGGAGATGGCAGTTCTCATGGGCCAGAGCCATATGTGGCAGGGACCATGCTCTTAAACAATACAGGTTATCACGGACATAGCTTGTGCCTGTGCCCTGGCTCTTTTTCATTTCCCATTATAGACAAACCTGCATGTCCCTGGACAATTTAAGAGAGTGCTTCCAGTCAGGACAAAGGAAACCCTGCAGGAGCCAGCTCTGCCAGGGCATAGTTCCTGGCAGGGGCTTGGCAAGAGGTGTAACCTTCAGGAGAGTCCTCAGAGCTAGCAGTGAGACAGTGGCTCTTCAGGAGGCTTTGCGTGGAGCTGAAGGAAGTCTTACCTGGAGGAAGACTGATTTTGTTTTGAGGTTGCTACACATTTAGGCCAGTAAGTTCAATATATGATATAACAGCTATGAAGAGTGAAGAAATGAGCCAGATAAACACAATGACTACATGCTCTGAAATGCTCAGGATGCTTTGTTATTCATATGAAGCTGGCTATTTATTTCTAATGAAGGGCACTTTGGGAAAAAGGCATGCAGATTAGTAATGTGTTTCATGTTATGAGAAGTTAGAAGTTTACAGAGGGGTCAGCCATAACATTATTATCTTTCTGGTAATAATGGTTTCCTCTGGTTTATTACCAAAATTTTTTATACTTTTTCATTAAGAACTCAGTCAAGACATTAACAATATGTAACCTTTTATCAAAGAGAAATAGGACTGCTAACAGAAAAGCTTATTTTCTTCCAAACAAATTAAGAGAGTAGGAGCCTGAGGGAAAAGTTAAGGAATAGGGCAAGAATAAATAAATATCTTTTTTAAAAAATCAGGTAAATGCATTATATATGTATTATTCTGGAGAACTCCAAGGTAATATTGGCAATATCATATTAAACTGGAAAAAGGAAATGATTTGTTGCTCTCCATAGTTGCACATTAACAGAGTGATCCCATGTTTCCAAGGGAAGCACAGACATGTTGTCCAGATCTTATCTCTGTCAGCAAACTGACTGATTTAATTTCAGGCTAGACTATACATCAGTCTAGTTAAACCAGATCTAAGGTTTGTGTAAGCAATCTTTGTTCGGTTTATCGTGAGGTTTTATAGACATAGACTAAGTTGATATGCAAGGCATTCAAAATAAAATGAAAAAAAAATCTAAGATGAGATTGAAACAAATATCGGAACAAGATTTAAATATTGCTTTAAAATAGGACCTAGACACACGATAGACTTAGAATGGTGTACCAATTTACAGCCTATTGCTACAGCAGCCCACCCGAACAGCCACTGCAGCTCTGCCAATACATGCTCCGGCTGTAACTCAGTTATGTACGTGCCTGAACTCTGAAACTGAGTTGGCAGAAACAAGCGCCCATGTATAAGACAACCTATCTTCAGCCTGCAGCTCTTTGGGATGAGCTTTATTTCCCTCAGGAGCATAATACATAGAAGTTAAGGCCATTGCAAGATTTCCTTTCCAACTTTCCTTTCCTGCTGTTTTGTTTGGTTTGGGTTATTTTCCATGTCTTGCTGGTGAAAGTGGAAGGTGAAGGGGAAAGGAAGGACAGAAGCAGGAAGAGGGAAGGAAGCCACTCTTGTGTTTCTCAGAGTGAAGCAGCTGCAAGTCTTCTTGACCTTCATGTGGACCATACAAAAGAAAGACAAAATTGCCCCCTCTTCATGCCCTTTCAATATTGTCGAGGTGGCAGTCCAATTAGTGCTATGTGCTAGGCATAGAGAATGGCAGGGTTTATTTAGTCACAAACATCTTCATCTCTGCTGAATGAACAGCAACTAATTCAGACTTCCTCAGACTGCACAACCAGCTCCTATTAACAGTAATTAGAGTGAAGTATGTGCATTGAGGGAAAACAGCTGTAAATCAGGAAGAGATGGGAAGCCTGGTCTCAATCCCTCTCAAATAGTTATCTTCACCTTACAGCTTCAAGTATCTCCCTGCAAAATGTCTTCAAAAGCATTTGGAACTTGCCTTCGAGAGGGAAAAACTTAAAAGAAGTGATACATCTGCTGTTGCAGAACATTTGAACTGACTGGCTGTGCTAGATCCAACAGAATCTTCAGAATATTTCATCATAAACAAAAAGTTTAAAGCCCCTGAGTAACATAAAATCCATTTTTGTAAGCCACAAAGTAGGATCACAAGGTTGATCTAAGTACTGAGACTGCATGACTCAAAAGTAGTCAGAAACAGGATGGGGACTTAATTGTTTGGGGAACTTCTGGAAATCACACTATGAAAGCTGTATTTCAGCTTCTTTATCATCTCTGTAAATGCAGGGTGCATATTTAGGGGTCACATTTCTCTGAAGGGTGGTAGGGATTTCTTTCCTCAGAAATATTTCAAAGTGAGGCATGTTTGAAATTTTTACTTAGGAAATTTGATTATGAATTGATAATAGCTTAGTGGTGTTTATTGATTGTCAATGCAAACTGATGTCCTTCTTGTTTCTCACTTGGAATCAACCCAAATTCAACAAGAAGAAGATATGAGATGAATCCCAAAATACGTTTCATTTTTGGCCACTGTAGTTGCAATTATCAGAAAGCTCTCAATTGGTAACTATTTTTTAAAGGCAACTGCAATAAAACACTACTAACATGTCTATTGTTAACATTAGAACTAGTCAATGTTAGCCAAATAATAAAAAGTTTGAGTAGCCTTTGCTAACTTTATGAGAGTTATGACCCGTGCAATGACAAAAAGTGTGATATTTTCCTATTTCTCTTTTCAGGGTACTAAAAAAATGGCTTATTCCATTACTCCAAACCCAAGGAAGAATTTCAACTGCTCTGAGTAAAAATTTCTATTCAAGGCCAACATGTGGTGTGGAAGATAGCTAGGAACAGGAAAGATGCTGGAGGCTTCACAGAAGGATTCTCAAGATGCTTTCCTGTCCTCTCCACACTCTCATCCTCTTCTCAACCCGTAGCTCTTCTCAACTTACAATAAAATGGTTAGAAAAGAGAGGACACTTACATGCTGGAGAATACTTAGCACATTGATAGCAAAGTTCTCTCTTTTACAACATTTTTTACTACAAGTTTGCTATTGGTCCTATTTATGACAATGTTCTCTTGCTTGTCTGAAAGTAAGGGAAAAGTATTTCTTATACAAAAGGTCCATGATACCTGCACAAACACAAATTTTAAAGAAGATACCAATAAATATTTTCACTGATTTTTTCCCCCAAATTACTGCTTCTCTTACTGAAACAATTATGTAAAAAACAGTAGCATAAGCAAAACTTCCTACCTTCCTAAAACAGGTTTAGCTTATTTCACAAGGTCTCTCTAAAAAGCTGAAGAAACTGAATTCAAAAGTCACAGATGTGGTTTTATTCCAACATAAGTTATGATGAGGGTGAGGATGAGAATGAAGATAGGATAAGGATAAGGATAAGGATAAGGATAAGGATAAGGATAAGGATAAGGATAAGGATAAGGATAAGGATAAGGATAAGGATAATCCTGCCATCTAAGGTAAGGATGGAAGAATAAATCACCCTCTGGACATGCTTAGCTTTTAGTTGCTACCATTTCTTCAGACAAATCTCAGCCTAAATTTTTGGAAGTTAGTATCGAAGGATGCACAGATATTTGATTTTATCCTTGAAGTGCATTTCACTTTGTTCTTGGTTAGCCTTTCTGCATGGTCTTTGGAGGAAGGATCCTCCACATGCTCCCTCACCTGGGAGTCTGCTAAAAAGATGATCTGACTTAAATAGGTGCTGTATATTACCAGTGAGATTCTTAACCTGTTGAAGTAAGCGGTCATGCCCGTTAACATCAACAGGGCCAGGATTCTATCCTAAACCTGTACAATGCCACACTTTTGCAGGGTTAGCTCCTTGTTGAAACAAAGAGGAGCCATCTGGTTCAGAGCCCATTTCTCGTGTGTCTCAAATAGAAGAGAGCGTAAACAGCCGTACCAGACAACTGCAGCAAAAACCACAGAAACAGGTTTGAAGGGTACCTTCTTGCTTTGGGTAATCATGTAAAGTACTAGGATGTCCTGTAGTAAGCTAACAATAAAGCCTTCTATTGATATCCATTTTTACTGCAGTAATGGAGGAGGTAATTTATAGCCAAAATTAATGTTCACCTTACACCTGAATAAGAGCACAATGTTATATGACAAAATAAGACTCAGGCCTGTTTTTTGAAAAAACACTGGGCTTGTTCTTTGCTATTGCTCTCTTCTCCCAAGTACTGTAATTGAACAATCTTTATTTTTACAAAAGTGCTGTTTCACGCAAGCTCTTAGTGCCTGAGGATCAATGAGAGATGCTGGAAGGTGAAATTTAGACTGACAGAGGAAAAAAAGGGCTTTTGCGGCACATTCCATTATTTTTAAATAAATGACCTTAATGCATGCGTTAAGCAGGAGCTGGCCTTGAAGAATGGCAATGGTAAAAGCACTGCCAGCTGGACTGGAACATCGGTCCTTTGTTCCAAATATTACGTATTTATTCTGGATCTAAATGAATATAGGATTTTTTTCCACGCTTCTAATAATGAAGTGAATGCCTGCCCTCCCCCAGGGAACTGACACTGACCAAGAGGCAAGCGGTTGTCAGACACTGCCTGCAGCAAAGCTTACAGCTGCTCCAGATCAAGCCACACTGAAGAAAAGACTATTAGGTCTCTGGGGACGCAGATAATAGACAAAAATGATAATGTATGTGCACAAAAGTAGAGGACAGTAGTGCTTTCTGGGATTAAGAAGCAGGCAAAAAAAATGGTTTTGTTATACCCTGCAAAATGATTGCTGACTCTCGTTTTAGGATGACCCCTGACCTGAAGGAAAATAATGGATGGCCCATCTGCTTGATACACAGGAATCCTCAGGCACCATTTTGTCCTATTATGTCAAAACTGGTGCTAGAATTATGAATGTGTTACCATTTGTCTTTCCTTTGTTACACAAAACAAAGGTACCAGACACTTAAAAAAACTCTTACCCCCTTCCAAGTATTATTCCCCCTGCACAGGGATGAAAGAGAAACAGGTCTTCCTCCTGCGGTCTTACTTCTCACTCTGTTTTCATTACAGAGGAAGCCATCCATCTCAGCTCAGAGCAGACATTTCTTCAATGAACTATGGATGGCCTGAGAACTGCTAATAGGTTATGGAGACTTTCATTACTGTGCTGGTCATCTGAACCTGGGCCAGCTGGGGAGACACTGAAGGGCATTATGGTTTGTCAGCTGTATGAAATAGATGAGGGAATTTATTCTGCTGTCCACTTTGTAACACCAACAACATTTCCAGCTCTCTCAGCATCTGAGTGAACGATTTAGGAGAATCTGAACTATTTCCCCCCAGTAGCCAGTACTGGTCAGGCTGAGGTTGAACTGTGTTGAACAGGGAGGTTGTGCTGGGGTTCCTATGTTATGACTCTGTTGTGCTAGAAGGAAAATAGGCAATTCCATGCCCATCAGCCCCGAAGCTTGCATGAGAAGCTGCAACCAAAATTGCAGAACTGAGACTTACATCTGACATTTCTTGCACAAATTGGAGCAGGGCACCTACAGTTCTCAGTGACTTCACTGGTACTCAAGAGGGTTGTTTAGTTTATCTTTATAGACATGAAAAGAAGAACCTAGAAATAAGAAAACACTACTCCTTGGATCATAGCATTCACCACATGCAGGAAGCGATTCTTGTATCTGGGTGGTTTTCAGTGCATTGTGTTATTTCTTTCATTGACTGTGTGGAAGATGATTCTCCTGGGCCTGATCCTGGGCACAAGGAGGTGGCATCACTCACAGAGAATAGCACAGTGATCTGCAGTTGCAGGCATAAAGTCAGCATGCACATTGCCTAAAGTGTCCGGCTGTGTGTACTTTCTACACAATCTGTTCCTGTTGGTACTGTTGGTGGGAGCATCTATGCTAGTGACCTCTTGCATGCAACCTTCGTCCTGTCCTTTACTCTGCAGCAAGCCTGGGCAGATAGAGGTAAGTTGGCTCCCAGCTGTAATCCTAAACCTTGTGAGTCTCCTCCTGGTTGCCCAAATGCACCCTCCAGCATCATCCAGCGTCCCTGAGGCAGCAGTCAAAGATTTCTCCCTAAGGAGAAAAAAAACCAGCATGGATTCGAAAGGCATAATCAAATCTGCCGAGTAACACAGAGGATTATTATTTCAATTCCCTTTTTTGTAATTGGGAGCAGACATGTTGCAGAACACCTTTGTGTGATGCACACTGCTAAAATCATCAGCACTGACATAATATCCCTCACTATTAAGAAGCTGTGTTGACTGTTGATGGGAGAGGGAAGAGAGCGTAGGAATGCAGCTCCTGGGCTGAGCTCAGCCAGCACCCATGGTGCTGCTTTGTGCAACACAAAAGCAGCACCTTGTGACTGGCCCAGTGATCCTTGAGAACTGTTTGTAGGTGACCCAGGGAAGAGTTTAAGAGAGAGAGACAGAAAATAACCCAAACAAATGGACAACTTCAGGGAACAGTCTACCAAAATTCCCCCTATAAACCTGGGTAAGTATGCCAAACTGTATGTGGGATACCAGGTGACAACTCTCTAGATATCACTCAGATAAACGTCCCTAGCTATGAAGTCACAATATAATTACATTTATTTGATGTGGGGTGACAGTTAGAGAAATCTGACTCATTTGTAGGAGCCTCAGAACAAAGCTCAGTAATAACACCTCGCATTTACTTAACATTTTTTCATGTCTGGAACACAGAATGCACTTAATGATTTATCAGCATCTTCGTTAGGCAGATCCGTTATGCAGGTGTGGGGAAGTTTACATGCATAGAAGTTAAACAACTTGTCTGAATTCACACAGGAGTTCTGACTCAGAGCTGAGAATATAATTTAGCATAACCAAGGCCTTGTTTTCTTTTTAACCACTAACCTACAATCTGTTTTAAAATACTTTTTGCTTTCGGATTAAAAGATACAAACTCAATTTAACTTATGATACATAGCTAACTTGATTTCAATGCAAAATCCTCAGTGCCATTCAGTTATTCAACTGCCTGAGATAAATAAAAACCTAAAAATATTCCTGTCTTTCTAGTGATTTATAGGAATATGAATCACAAGCACTAAGAAGGCGTGACATGCATGCTGGCATTTTAATACAACATTTCCCAGTAAATACCAAATCCCATCCTCCGGATTTGTAAAACCAGAGACCAAAGCCACGATGCCATTACAAAGCAGCAGTTCTTCTGTTGTAACATCTGCTCTTTGACCATAGTGCTTCTGTTCCCTTCTCTATTGGGCCACAAAAGGAGAGCTTTTCCCCCAGACCCAGCTGGCCCTGGCCTGATACCTCAAAGCACAAGGATTCATAGTTCTTATCATGTTCTCATCCCAGGCTGAGCTGCAGATGCTGCTCTTTTCTGGATTTTACTGGGCTACTTCCTTCAGCAGTATGCTGTGTCACTGGATCACACAGGTTATTTGTAAATGGTAGAAAATGGAGTACTTGTACTATTTTGTGTCTGTTGCCTTTCAGTATAGATATTTCTTGTCTTCATGGTAATCTAAAGGACACAGCAGGATCAAAAATTTGTTTTTCATACTACCTTTTGTTATTTTATATACTCATCATGCTGCCTTTTTTAGTTGTTTCTTTTCCTTTTAAAATGTGCCTTGTCCTCCTCATAGCTTTAACATTTGCATTATCCCACCATAGACCTTTTCAGCCTTTGCTACGTCCTTTCTTAGACAAATGATCAACTTTGGGATTATGATATTTACCATAAAGCTCTATTCATGCAATACTGTTCTAAAAACTGCCATTGACTTCAACAGGTCTTTGACACAGGTAACTGTGTATTCGTTGAAACTGAATTTCTCTGCTTTCATCTTATCTGGTTATTTACTCTGTATTTCCTTTTCTAGGGGTTAGATAATTCTCTGTAACTGTCTTTGCTAATTTAAATAATGACTGATATTTGTTAAATTTCTCTTTCTGCATTTATTGATCCCTATTCTCCAGGTGTTTAGCAATGAACTCAGAGAACTAATCTGCAGAGCACCACAAATTATCTCTCGATCAAAACTAGTTATTGATTCTTACTCAAATGCTTTGCAACCTTTAAGCAAACATATGTTTTCCCTTTCCAAAATGGTGGAAATTTTTGAACTTAACATGTGGGTGCCTTAAACATCAACTGGTATTCAGCCAGCTCTATCCAACAGTACATAAATGGAAAAACAAGAAAAACTGTCAGTGTCTTTGTGGGACAGCACACGTCTATTCTTCAACGTGTTCAAGATGCAAGATTCACTTAACCCAAAGTGAAAACCATTCTCATGTCTTTTAAAATATAATAATTACATTAGCAATCTTGGCACAGGGTACTTCCTGGGGATTAGTGGCTGACCGGGATAAGTGGCCTTTGCCTCGAGTATCAACTCTTCCCACTTCTCCACCAATTCACTAAACCTGTCCAGCACCTCCTCTGTTATTGCTAAGTAGTAACAATTCTTTTAAATGCTAATATATATAACTACTCATTTACAACATAGTAAATTTATGAGATGAAGCATGCTCCAATTAAGGCTTCTAATAACCTCACCATAAAAGTGATCTTTCCATAATAATTAATGACTGAATAATTTCTATAATGAGATAAATGTTAGTGTGGTAACATAAAGTAATATCCCTCCCTTTCTCTTTTAACATGTAGACTCTGCAAATAACTGGTATGAGAAAATGGAATAGACATCCTCATCTTTGAGTTACCGTTCACTCCAGATTTGTGATCAAATGAATCAACCACAAGTGTAAAGCTGGAGCAATGCAGAAAGGGATCAACTTGAAGTATTCAGGTTCCTCTCTTCTTGTTTTTTTTTTCTTTGTTTAAAAATTATTTACACTATCCCAAAGAGCTTGCATAATGAATTCAAACTGATTTAATGCTCTCAAGAAATCAAGATCTAGTAAGCAGCCTTATCATAGCTAAGAAGAAAACTGATCTCTCTCAACATAATCAGACTAATGAATGCAAAGAAAAGTTGTCTGTTAAACCCCGCTTCTATATCCAGTTCTTCTTGTTCCTTTGGTACAAGGTACCGTGACCTAAGGGTGTGTGTCCTGTCCTGTGAAACTCAGTGTTCACAGCAGCCACTCTGAAACCCAGGGAGCAGCGGGTGTTTGCTGCTGCAACAAGCAATTGGGCAGTTCTTTGGAGCAGCCTGTGATAAGTCATTTCTTTTCCTACCTGTCCCTGGCCGTGAGGCCAGCAGTAATAACACACTGTTGAAAACTACGCAGCACAATGATATTCTAGCACAACATACCAGAACGTCTCTTACTGTAGCTGTTGAAAGACTGACAGTACTGTGGTTTTGGTTATCATTCATGGTGACTGAAGACCTATAAGCAGCATTCAGAGGATTGTCACTTATCTCAGCTTAAATGTATATGTAGTTTTCAGTGTCTCAGTTGATGCATGGTTTTGCATGCGCTGCTATGTACATCCCTGCTCAGTGCTCTTCTGGGGGTTGTGCATCTTTGCACCATAATGAATGAGCAGGACCATGCCATACTGGCTGACTATTTGACTATTATGAAATAGCTATAACTATATAACGATACAGTTGTGACTATTTCTTATAGTCACTTGAGTCTTAACCAAAAGTGGCAGCAAGCTGCTCATACTGGAATTTACTGACAATGTTTAACATGGAAGAAAACTGAGAAGAATAGGCCTGGAGCAGTTAGCAGGGTGCTATCATGCTTATATGTTTAATATAAGATAGAAATTTCTAGTCTGCTTCCTGTCAGACTTAACTTGTGAAAGCTGTCAGAACTCATTAAGTTCAATTTTCCTGTATTTAAGACAGAGGTAGAGCATCCAGAATTTCATAAATGTGTTTCATCTGATCATTCAAGCTGTTTATTTCTGTAGCTACTGTTCACACCTTACCTTCATGGCTTCTGCTAAGGTGTATATGCTTGAATATTCAGAATCACAAATCAGTTACTGCCTCACACTGAGAGCTAGGTTTGGTCAACCCAGTATTTGCCAACGCAGTCCCCTGAAATCCATTTGACAAAGATACCCTGTAGATTCAGGCAGATACAGCTGCTCTTCAGCTGCTGCGAATAAGGATATTGGACAGGCATCAGGTGGGGAAAGGCACATTAACGTGCCATGTTTTCTGTCTTTAACAAAGCAAAGCCTTTTGTGGCAGACAGGAAGGGAACAAAGTATTTCTTCTCTGTCTAATCCATTTACACTTTGTGCCATGGCAATTTTGGGAAAGTAGTGGGATGAAGCACATATTTTTGTGACAGGGGAAGCAGTCCTGAGCAGGCTGGTTATCTGATCTAGTTTCTTGCCATGTTCATGTCCTACAGTTCATTTGATCAGATGACACTGCACTAACCGGTGCTGTAGCGGTTTTTAATGGTATCACGCAGGAGATGTTTGATTTTCTGAGATTAAAGCTTATCACCTAGTTTAATTTCAGAACCTGCTGTTCCCTTTGTGAATACACTGTCAAATTGTGCTAGTATATTTTTCCATGCTCTTGAGAAAAAAGTATATGGAGTTATGTTCTTCCAGGAATAGATCTAGAGGCCATATCAGCCTACCCCTGCTTGTCCCTCTCTACATTGGATCTTAAAAGGCCTTAAAGGGTATGTCTTAATCAAATAATTCCACAGATATTTGAGAAATGCGGAATTTGGCCACTGTTTTTAAAGTGAGTTGTGGTTTTGAATGCCTATGTTTGGGGGTGTATTGCTGAGCAGTCCCCATCTGAAGTCTCATGCTACCTCTGCTCAGACTTCCAAAAAAAGCTTCCAGAGTGACCACCCATCTTCCAAAAACATTACAGAATCACAGAATCATCGGGGTTGGGAGGGACCTCTGGAGATCATCTAGTCTAGCCCCACTGCCAGAGCAGGTGCACCTAGAGCAGGTTGCACAGGATGGCCTCCAGGCGGGTTTGGAATGTCTCCAGAGTCGGAGACTCCACCACCTCTCTGGGCAGCCTGTTCCAGTGCTCCGCCACCCTCAAAGGAAAGAAGTTCCTCCTCATGTTTAGATGGACCTTCCTATGGTCAAGTTTGTGCCCATTGCTGCTTGTTCTATCACTGGGCACCACTGCAAAAAGACTGGTCCCATCCTCCTGGCACCCTCCCTTTAAGTATTTATAGGCATTGATGAGATCCTCCCTCAGTCTTCTCTTCTCCAGACTAAAAAGACCCAAGTCCCTCAGCCTTTTCTCATAAGAAAGATGTTCCAGTCCCCTAATCATCTTCGTAACCCTTTGCTGTACCCTTTGCCTGTACCAGCTCTTAAGGCCCCATAAAATCTACAGATGACTTCTGGTCTTCACTTTGGAAGTCTTTTTCATAAATAAGCTGCATGAATTTGTCATTTATAAGAATCTTGCATTTTGCCATTTCTGTATCTTGTCAGTCTTAAACCACTCTCTGCCCTTAATGTGGTTTGAAGATTTTTCAGTTCTACCAAAAATTCTTCTGGAGTTCAGCAGTCAGGTTGGTAGAAAAAGTAGTCCACAAGAGCAGCTGAATCAGACCTAATTATGGGTTATGTTTAGCTGCTGTACCAGGTGCTATTGCAATAAAGTAAAACAATCATGAGGCAAGATTCCAGCTCTATTGACACATAAACAAAAGGCTTGTTTGATAAATACAGGTAGGAGATTCAAATAACACATAAGTGCAAGCAGAGTGTTATCAGTGCAAAGAAACACTGCTGAGCTGAGCTGAGCTGAGTAGCAGCCTTCTCTGATAACCTGCATAGCTCTTCCCTGATTTTTCATCTCCTTTCCTGTGTAGAATAGTAAGGCATATAATATTGTTAAAGGTGTTTTTATTCTTCACTATACTTTCCTCAAGACCAGACAGAAAGTGCTGATCCATTCAACGGATGTCTCCTAGAGACATGGACAGGTAGCAAAGCATCACATCATAAGAGGAAGCCTCATTCTCAGGGTGTAAATTTTTAGTCAAGATGTAGTCTGGCATTAAATCAGTGCATTGAGATACTCAACGCAGGGCCTTTATCAACCAATGAACCTTTTCCTTTTTTTTTTCCCAGAAAAAGGAAAAAAGAAAAAAGAGAAACTTCTAGGTTTTTTTTACCGTGGTCTTTTAAAAGATGTAGTTTTCCTTAGAAATTTTTATTAAATATTGCTGTGCATTGCTTCTAATGAACTCCAGTGTTTTGCATGGTGGTAAAGTTAGGCTAACCAGATTATAGACGCTGAAGTCTTCAAACCCCTTTCAAATATGAGGATTTGACTAATAAACCTTCTGTCTTTTGTAGTGCTACATTCTTTGAGTTGTTTAACCATTAGTGTGTTCAGCAAGATAGTTGCCCACTTCCTGTTTAATTTACATTATCTGGGCTTCTTTAGCAGATTTCTCATTCTTCTTTGTCACAGACATGTCCTTTATCCAGCATATCATATGGAATGGAAACATGCTCCTGATTTATTCCAAATGCAGAAGAGAAAAAGCTTTCAAGCATTTCCTGTCTCTCTGAGTCAGTATTTATGATTCATTGAGTGCAACAAATAAGGTAAAAACTGAATGTGCTTGCCTGAAAGGAACACAGCCTACATTTGGGAAATCCAACGATAATATTAGTTGTAAATGTCTATTATATAAGGTTTTTAGCAGTTTCTCACTCCTAGCAACAGTCTGACTGTCCTAGTCTGAAGTGCCTAATATGACACTGTGTTTATGCAGTAGCACTTTTTCTCTTCCCCTTCCACAGCTGCATCACTTGCTGTTTGGTATTCAGTGTTGGTGTGGTACTCAGTGCTGCCAGAACCCAGAGTCTGAGGATTGCCACTAACCCCTCAGAGCAGTTTGCCTGGTATTCTCCAAAGCAATGCTGTCTCCCCCTGAAAGAGCAGCTGTAAGCTTGACTGCTGACTTGAGAGTCCTTGTCAGGTTCTTCAGCTATGTTGATGAGGTCCTACAGCTTCAGCAAAAGCCATTTCTGTGTTATTAAAATCTGTCACAAAGTTTTCAGAAAGAAAGTGTCATGGAGGGTTCTACCGAGAGTTTCTAAATGAGAAACACTCTACAGGAGCACTTCTGCATTTTTTCCTCTATTTTTCCCATGGTCCACAGCTCAGCCATACCAGACTGCAGTGAGCCCTCACCACAAGTAAACTCTGCAGCTCTCTGACTCCATTTGACCCCAAAAGAATAAGCAGCATTATTTTATTTCTTTTACTTAACATGTAATGGAGCATTTGAGCAAAATACAGCAACGACAAATTGGCAAAGTATGACAGAAATACAAGTGACACTTGGCCAATGCAGTCTTTTATCTTCCCTCACCAAGAGATGTCAATCAAGATGTCTTGCTCCCTGACAGAGCTTCCATCTACTGGAAATACTTAAGAAGATTTGGATCACTCTTTTCCCTGTGCTAACAGCATCAACAATGAGCTCTTTATCTAAGGGTCAACAGGTCACTAGCCCGTCAGCTTGGATTACTCATTGTTTCACGCCAGGGTCCCGTTCCCCTGACCAGCAGCACAGCATGCAGGCTAGATTTGCCCTGGGATCTGTTCTGGAGGGGAACAACTGGGTATCTCTCAAACAAAACCCATGAGTGGTTTGATGCTTAGATCAATAAAAGGCAGTTCCAGTAGGTGTTATGGCCAGGGCTATGCCTGTCTCTCTACCCAGCTCAGGCCTCCAGCAGGTACCCAGTATGATGGACCTTTTAATGTCTTGTAATATTGTAGCCTGCTATATGCAGCCCACGCTCTCAGCAGTGTGCTGGGAAGGTATAAATGTACAGCAGGTGTCTCATTTTCCAAGCATACTAAAAAAGAAATGGTAAATCTTTTTTAAAAATTTAAAAGTCCTCACAAACCAACAGTGAAGTGTCCAGGACCAAAGAGAGGCTTGACATGGTGCAGAGGAGAAATCAGACTTCTGTAGCAGAAGGACTTAAGCAATCCCAGAAATGAGGGACTGGAAGAATTTCCCTGTTTACCCAGGGGGAGCAGCAGTGTGGCTTCATGGTAAGAGGTTTGAGGCTCAAACCAGGCTGTGTAACTCAAAATTAGAAAGACTAAAAGCAACTCATGGTGAAAATCAACTCAAAGCAGACAAGTAGTGTCTGTGTTTTAGAAATGCTGTGGGTGACTAGGCACAGATCTATGGGCACAAATGCCTATGGGACAATAATCAAGCCAGGGCACTGTGGAGAAGGGAGTAACCATAGATAGCCGTGTAAGTGAGCAACAGTGGCACAGTTGACCAAGAGAATCAAAGCACTCTCTGTAGCTTATCACTGGGCATTCTCTTGCTAGGTGGATGAGTGGAGAACAATTTGCTAAGACTTTTGACACCATCTCCCACAGCATACTTCTTTGGAAGATGAAGCAGTATGAGCTGGAAGGAAGGGTTTGTTGGATGGACTGTTAGGTGGGTTAAAAATTGGCTGCATCATCAGGCTCAAAGCATAGAGATCAAAAGCTCAATCTCAAGACAAAGACCAAAAAATAAGCAGAGTAACCTAGGGGCCAATACTGAGGCCCGCATGATCACCTGCATCAAAGACTTGGATGATGATATAAAGTGTACTCTCAGACAATCTATGGATGACATTCAATTAGGTACAGTGGTTGGCATAATAAATAGCAGTGTTCAGTCCAGGGGAACCCGAGAAATTTGAGTATTGTGCCAACCACAACCATAAATGACCACAAATTGCATCTTGGGAGGTTGAGATTAAGAAAAGAAAGTCACTAGGGAGTTAACGCATGGCTGAAACAGGGTGTACAGAGACTTTTCATTCTTGAAGGTTTTCAAAACTGAGATAGACAAAGCCACAGCTGACTTGACCTGATCTTAGCAATGGTGCCACTTTGAACAGGAGACTAGACTAGACATCTCCAGAAGTCCTTCCCAAACAATGCTTTTGTGAGTCTTTGATACTCTGCTATATTGCTCTTCTCATGAATCAGCCACAGAGCCTTAGATCGTGACAACTGGGATGCTTTGGGATATGCTTAGACCCACGAAATGTCTTTTAGCTGCCTGTTCACTGTAAAAAGGAACGTGGGTTTACGCTTTCCAGATGTCAGGGAGCAGCAAGGGCAAGCTGCTCTGCAAGGGAAGGGGAGCTAGGAGCAGAGGGTGATAGCAAGGGAGGCAAGGTCTGTGACCTCCCCAACAAGAAGTCAGGAAGTTTAGACAGCCAGGGTCAGGATCAGGTCCAGGGACAGTGATCAGGGTCAGCCTTAGTCCAGTGACAGCTCTGCAAGTCCTTTGGGATCAGGCTGGTCCAGGGTCAAGCCAGGAAGTCAAGTCAGTCTTTCAGGATCAGAGTCAGGTCTGAGGAGGTATTTGGACTGGACACACAGAGCTGTAATGTAGCAGAGGCATGGCCAAGATAAAGAGATGCAGCTTGAAAGCAGGTCCCAAGGGAAGGCTTCTAGCTTTCTTCACAGTAGTTCTTATTAGCAAGGGAGTTGACTTTGGACTCAGTCAATTAGACTCCTTAACTTAGTCAAACAGGCTCCTACAAGTCGGGGAAAGTGTGCTCAGGACCCTGACACCAGGAGGATTCCTGCCTAGAGCTCAGCAATCCAGAGCCTAAAGCTGGAGAGGAGAGCTTCTCTGGCCCATAGGTCCCTAACCACAACAGGCTGCCCAGGGAAGTGCTGGAATTGCCGTCCCTGAAGGTATTTAAAAGACGTGTAGATGTGGTGCTTAGGGTCATGGTTTAGTGGTGGTTTCGGCAGTGTGAGCTTGATGGTTGGACTTGATGATCTTAAAGGTCCCTTCCAACCTTGGTGATTCTATGATTCTACAATTCTACAAGGCAAACACCAATTCAGGTTAACAGATGTATGCCTTTTCAGTAGATGTTTTAGCAGATTTAATACCTAAAATCCCTTAGACATATCCCACACTAGAAAAGTGGCAGATCCACCCCATTCAGCCAGACTCTGTCATCTGGGGCTATTTCATCTTTCTGACAGATCAGCTGGCTTGAATACCTCCTTGTTTAGCAATAAATGTAGCAGTAGCAGTAGTCAAGGCTTAGCTAAAGGGTGGTTATCTCTGATATTGAAAGCATTTCCTGAACTTAAGCTTTCTTTTCTTCTCAACTTTGCAGGAAGCAGGTTTTTGGTGTTGTGTCTAGCTAAATTCCTTTTGTGCAGGTGGGAAGCCTTTCTCCTTGCTTTGCAATACATCAGGTTTTATTATTTAAAACATGTATTATTATTTAATACATACTTGGCTTCTATACATGCTAAACATAAAAAACACAATGAGAAAATGGGTATTAGGCTGCTTTAACAAAACAGCCTCCTCCCTCCTTTTTTATGTTTTTTTTTTTTAGGGTGACCTGTCCTGGGAGTGTCACAATATCCAGCAGCTGGCATTCATAGGGGTGCAATCCTGCGGGTCTCCAGGCAGAGTCGGAAAAGACAACAAGAGGGAGCTGAAACACAGTGACACACAGCGACACACAGCTGTTGCACTGCCCTTTACTGAAAGAGGCTGATGAGATGGAGAGAAAAGGCTGTGTCTTGTAGCACATGGAATATGAGCAATGCCTCTAAACTGGAAGTAGGGAACCTTGCATCCTAGCTGCATCCACAGCAAAACGGTATCCACAACAAGAAAGCAATCCAAAAGCAGTGATTATCTAAGGAACTGGTGTTGGTTGTTTTAGAGCATTCAGACTTCCAATTAACACATGTTCAGTTGGCCAGTGATTGCTGACTTTGTGTATTTGTGGTCATGGATAATTACACCATGTGATGAACTAAAATATTCCCAGAGTACAACTGTATTGATCCACAACCTACTTCTAAATGTCATGAAAATATCTTTCAAGGGGCATCAATGAACAGCCTTGTTCTGGAGGAAATTGGGTTTGATTTGGCAGTATTAAAAGTGTTTAAAAATCACTCACTGAGCAATTAAAGTGTTGGCTGTGCTTATCTTGTTGATGTTGAAATTTGTTCACCTAAGGAATGATACACTGAGCCTGCATGCTTGGCTGGAGATAAGTCACTAGAATAGTCAGTGGGACATAGGGCATATAAGTCAAAGTAGGACTGTTTTCTTGCAGAATTATTATTTTCTCAGGACCATATTACTCCTAGTAGAGTTATGGCACTGTCTGCCAGGGCCAGTAATTCAAGGAGACAAACGCCTTATGGGTATGTGGGCTTGTAGGGAAAAAATGATATAGTAAAGATCACTTTTAGTGAAGAAACCTTGTTTTGACTACATGAAGAATTAGACTATATGCAATGGAGCCTTTCATTTCAATTTATAATTCTTGCTGCTTCGTATATCTGGCTTTTATCCATTGCCCACCCAACACAAGCTCAATAGGCTTGAACTGGCATTCATCACTGTCCTCTCAGTGGAGCTTTAGCTTGACAGCATTAGTGTGAGACACCTTCTTCTGTGCTGCCAGGTGAGCAGGGATGATGTAAGGCAGCAGAAACTTGTCAGATCTCATAGCTAAGTACAACTCAGACTTCAAAGCCAGAAAAATAAACTCCTGAATGGCTGTCATGCTTCAAGGCTGAGAAATTCTCATTCTAGTTTAAAGCATTAGAAATGATCTTGGCTCTGTCTCAAACCCTTGTTTTGTGGTGTCACTTCTGACTATTATAAGACTCAACAGCAGTTGCTTTACAAAAACTGTCGCTTAATAATTAAAACACTGGCTTTCAAAAAAGTTAAATATAATTGAATCCTCAAAGATTTGTAGCCTATTTGCCATAATAATATTCTGGTCTTCTTTTACACCTTCTTTTGATGACCCAGAAATCACATTACCCACGTTAAAGAATTAGGACCTATAACATCTCCGTACTCTAGGCTAGCATTACTATCCTCAGTCTATGGAGCAGGAAATTTACGGCAATCAGAGTAATAACTTTGTTCACTGTCATTTAGCAGGTATGTGAGATAAAGGGGAATAAGATACAGACCTCCTCAGTCCCAAGACTGGGGTGTCGGTACTGCAGGATTCTCCTCTTACTATTAGAAGTAGTAAAACAGGCACTGAATTAACAGAAACTATGCTGAGGACTCATGCACTTCATCAGGCTATGGCAAAGTGGCAGAATATTGGAATAACCAGTCATTTGTGCATTCTCAGAGCACTTCATCTGCGAAGTGTTGCTCTTCCATTGAGCTTTAAAGTCAAGGGAAAGAAGCTAAATTAGTAGTGAGTATATTCATATCCCGTATGTTAGGGTTTCTCTGCTGAGAGGTGGCAACTTTATATGTTCGTGGCATATGTTCAGCCATCCCTCTGAGCCTTGAATATAAACCAAGGATTTAATTTTGTTGCTTCAAACGTGTCACACCAATGGGTTCCCCCAGCAGCTTCCAAATGCGTATGTAGTAGTTGTTGTACATAACGTACATAACGTGTTCTCATGCCCTGTGGCGCTGAGTATCTTAATACCAAGAACAGCAGAGAGAAAATGTTGATTCCGGGACAGACTTTGCAAACTTCAGACATGCCAGCGCACGTCTGAAGAGGTTTTGACCGATTTTAATGAGGCCACACTTATGTCAGCCCATCCTCATCCAGAAACGCTTGCTCGCGCTGCCCCCCTCTGGAAGCCACAGGATGACAGGCGGGGAGCCCAGGGCGCTGCAGCTCCCTGCTCTCTGTCCTGCCAAGGCAGCTGCAACTGCTTCTGAGACCAGGCAGGTTTTCATGTTTCTTTGTCGTTCCAGCCGCACGAACAAGACGCCGCAGACCATTGATCTCACCGAGGATTATTAAAAAAAGCGAGGGAGAAAGTGCACTAGAAGTAACAGTGAAGTACCGTATCCTGTTTGGAACGGGCAAAGGACTGTAATCCATGCTCTTTGTAAAAAATAAAGGACAAGGTGTATGAACTGGTAAAAACCAAGGCTAGACTTTGCAAAAAAAATTAAAACAAACAGTGAAAATCTTTCGTCGTACAAATAAATAAGGAAATGAGTCCACTGTGTAGTGAGGACGGGCTAAAAATGAAACGTAATAATGATGTGGCTCCAGATCCAAGCTAATATTTTGCCCCATTTTTCAGTAAGAAAGATGATGTTGATGGGATGGAAGCAAAGGCTAAATGGCTAATGGAAGTGAATGCACAGAAACAGAAATGACCACATCTGGGGTAGGACAATACTCAATATGGGCTTTTGAGAAACAAGGTGATTTACACACTGCAATCTGAAAAACGTTCTGAATTTTTAATGAAGCATGAAGGAGTACCATCTGACTAGAAAACAGCAAACATACTACCCATATATAAGAAAGGGGGAGGAAAAGAATCCAGAATCAAGAATCTAATCTGAATTGGATGTGAATTTAAGACATAATTTAAAGTGGTGAATATTTAAAAGCAGGATATTAAATAGAAACCATGATAAAATATAATATGCACTTAGTACTGTTAGATTGGTCAGATTATTATTATTATTCTTTTTGATACCAAGTGTTGACTAAATCTTTGTAAAATATAGACACCCCCCCCCCCCAAACCCAAAGCTAAATCTCATCTATCTATATCGTAGCTATCTACCAACACCTTATAGGAAATTATTATTTATAGAGGTTTTATGAAGAAAGTAGCAAGAAATAAGAGTTCAAAATCAGTGAAAGAAGGGAAATAATAATTGGGCTGGAAAGAACTACCACTAGTGGAAATCCTTAAACATTTGGGATTGATTTTTTAACATCTTCATTAATGACTCTGGGATAAGAAGTTGGAGTGTACTAATGAAGTTTGGCGATGACACAAAGCTCAACAGAGAGGCAGACTGTAATATCGTACAGGAAAAACTAAATGACCTTGAGTGTAGAGTATTAGAAATGGGATGAAATTTAATTGCATAATGTGCAAAGTCATGCACTTAACGAGCTCATAACATGAACTTCTGCAAATTGGGAGTTTCAGATGAAAATGACAGAGAAGGAGGGAGACCCGGGGGCACTTGCTGATTACAGGAGGATTGTGAGCCAGCAGTATAGTGTGGTCATGAAAAAAGCAAGTGACACAACTGGAAAATACCTTTCTTGGTATAGTCAGCAAAGCCAGTGATATGTTTGTGTCACTGTGTGAGACACTAATCAGTAATCATGTGAAATATCATCTCTTTCCCCTATTTGAAAAGGACATTTTCAGATGGGAATAGATGTCAAACTAGCTACTGGGATTTTCATACAGCTAGAGACAGGAATTTTCTTCAGTGCTAATGCAAAGACAATATAGCTATGCAGACATCCCTATCCTGCCCATGGGCCTGGACCGATTCTCTGCACAGTGCTGTGTCCTACCTGGTGGATTCATCAGCCCAAGACAGTGCAAGCCCATCGTGCAACAGAGACATGTCCTCCCAGAGTTAGTTTTCTTGGCCTAGAAAAGTAAAATTAACTAGAAACTCTCTATAAATAAACACTGGGGTTTTTAACTGTCCTGTCCCCCAGAAGGGCAATGTTAAGGGGAAAAAAAAGCAAACAGGGAGAAAATCAAATAAACTTAAGTTCAAAATAAAGAAACAGAAAGGGAGGTTTAGCTGTGAAATCATGGAGGAAAATAAACTTGCTCTAAAATGGAGGTCAAATTCTTTAGCATCCTCTATTCACATTCTTTCCCAAAATGGACACAGAAAAAGCCCTCGGTCTCTGATTTGTTCTGTAACAGCAAAGCACCGATTTCTTCGTTTAAATCTACTAGTTGTTAGGGAATGTGCTAATTGTTAACAAGTTATCTCATTAATTCTTTATGGAAAAAATACATATCCAATTCCAGTTTTAGGTGTCAGTGATTTTTTTAAAGAAAACTTGGCACATAACATTCATTGTAGAAAATAAAATGAAATTACTGGAGTTGTTTTATAGTTTCTGTGTCCTTTACAGTGATATGCTGTTGTATTTGGTGAACATTCATCCATAAGAAGAAAAGTCAGAAGACTGAACTGGGCATTCAGAAATGCGGTGTTAATTTCTGGTGTGCGCAGAAATATTTTCTCCCAAAACAGACTAGTTCTTTCACACTAAAGATGGTACAAAGGGGGCAAAATAATTATTCCACTAACTGCTGTCAACTATTGATGCTTTCATCATTAGGACACCAATTATACTGACAAATGTTCTTCATGAGGTCTCTTTTGGGCACATATATTTCACCAGTTGTCTCCCTCTCTGTGGTTTAGAGTGGAGTCATTTCTTTGGAGATCTAAAGTACTTGTCTTCCTTCTGATCCTGCTAGAGACAAGTTACTGGCTGGCAATTTATAACTCTTTGCCAGTGAAGTGCCTCTATCTAAAGTCCCTGAGCGTTGTTTTTTTTAAAAGACATTTACCTTCTTTTTTTTTTTTTTTTAACGTTTTCCAGCTCTCACAGTCCTAAGTGATTATGGAGATTAGTTTGGAATTCAGGAAGGGATTTTAAAAAATATATATTTTGAATCCTATATGCCCTGCTGTTTTTCCCTGGGTTTTACATTTGTCTATAGCTCTTTAGAGATGCTGAGAAGCACATGGTTTTCAGCAATGTCTAGGACAAGTAGACACTTGCCGTCTCTTCACATTATACTGCAGTTCCATAGGAAAAAAAAGCAGGCGAGAGGAGAGAGACTGCGACTCTGTCGCACACAAGTGCCCATGTTGAGCCACTCCATCATCTGGTTATTCACCCATGCAGACTACTTGACACCTCCTGAAGGGTGCTGCAGGTCTGTGGCACTGAACATTCAACAGCAAGACTTGGCCAGCCTCTGCACTGCAACGAGATGTCCAATATATGGAGAGAGCCAATTCAATTTAATGACAGTTTTTAGACTTCTGTCTGATGCAGATACAGTATGCACCCCATCATAGGAAAAGTGACAGACCAATAATCTAACCTTAGCATTAGTAATGGTAATGGTCGTAAGCCCTGTGTCGGGAAGGGCCAGACACTGTCCTCACTAGAAAATCACAGCCCAAAGTTAAATCTTGACCTTGTACAAAAGGGGAAGCAAGGCTAATTGTGCCCATCTGGTTAGGCAATAACTGAGCTTGGTTAAGGAGTTTCTGGGACTTTATGCCTCTCCAGAGATGATCTGGCAGCCATGGTAGACTCCAACAACACCTGATAGAGAGAGCATGTTGCCAGAATCAGGTGTCCTTTCTAGCACTTTTGCAGTTACTGAAACTGCCTTTCATGTGTACAACAGGAAAAAGTAGGTATTTGCAGTAGCGAATGTGAGACATGGAAGAGTGATGAGGGAATACATTTTTCTCTCTTACACATACACACACGCACATGTGTGCACGCGTGCACACACACACACACACACAGAGACATGTCCCAAAGCCATTAAAATCTCAGCCTAAGGGGGGAGATTTCTCAGGATGTGTGAAGTGACAGTGCTTGGCACTTCTCCAGCCAGCCCTCCTGCAGGTCCCTGCTGCATGAGAACAAGCTGATTAACAGTTTTCCGTACCCTGAAGCTAGGGGCACTTAAGGGAAGGGGTTGTTCCTTTTATCCTGCAGCTGCGGAGAGGGTATCGCCGCAGAGAAGGTAATGAGAATTTTCCAATAGTCTCACCTTCCCCTTCCCAACTGTTTTTCTCACTCTTCCTCTGCCCCTCCTCCCTCCATCTTCAATGTACTCGCTCATTAATGATTACAAAAAAACCTAACTGGTACACACAGAAGTGCAAAGCTGCTGCTGAACAGACCCCGTTTGCCTCGGGATCGGTTGCTGCATCTGCTTGTGAGGCTGCCAGTCAGGACTGCAGATGATTTAAGAGGCTTTCTTATTGGCAATTTAGTTAAACCTGCTGTGCACAGCTAGGTCTTGGGAGAAGGAAGATGAATGCACATTTTAATGACTGAATCAGCATATATTGGGAATCAGGATGGCAGCAGCTTCACCTCCCTAGGGGCTCACCAGCTACGACAAGCAAAAAGCCTCCCGCCTGTTAAAAAGTACGATTGCTGTATGCCCCTCTGCTTGATATATATTCTAGGTGGATTGTACCAGGGCTCCCTGATGACATTAAAGCATACCCAGTGTTTGCAAGATGATGTTGATGCTGTTTAGACCCTGATTCCAGTACTGCATCCTAGGAGGGATAAAACTGTACTGTGGAGTGGCTGCAGCAGATTGTTGCATCCTTTACGTTCCTGTACGAAGTGGTAATGTAAAACATCAGACTGCTGACAGGTGTAATAGTCGTTTTATATACACACACACTTACCCCCGTGCTGGCTAGTGTAAATTAGCACACTGCCACGAGAGTCAGTGGAGTTACGCTGATTTATACCTGCTGAGGATTGCTTGCCTCTTATTTTTGTACATGTATGCATATACATTCATATACTTCCATTTTCAACAGAGACTTCAGATATCCAGAATAAGATTGTGTCCTCCATCTGTTTTTATTTCCAACAAAATCTCTGCAGTTATTGTCACAAATGTGAAATTATTCTATATCCTCAGTGACATTGAGGTAATTGAATTTATATTGCACATATGCTTGTTTACACATGCAAGAGCTCACAGTCATTATTACTGTTGCAGATTTATGTTATTGCCATTCAAAGCTGCATGCATTTATGTACATCATTCATTTTAAAATATTTCAGAAATAAATCATCACATAACAAACTAAGCAATCAGATGAGCATCCTATTATTCCCCTCATCTCTAACTATTGCAGTCAAACTACCAACCTTCAAATCCTTTTTTATCTTTTCAGAAGTTATATTCTTGCACTTTGAGCTCAACAGTCAAAGCTATTTTGGACAAATGCATAGGAGCAAGTTGCAATTTGAGGAAACTATACAACAAACTTTTGGAAGTTAAGGAACCCTGAAGTTAACACACTGGAGAATTAACATTAAACAGCATACATATTTTAAGCTTTTAGTAAATTGTATCTGAAATCAGTATGATAGAATTCAGACTGAAGTGTTGCTTACGTGCAAACTGATCCCAACATTGTGAGGCACCAGAAAGCAGACAGGTTTTTCCCAAGAGGACTTTTCTGATTTTATTCTGTAACAGCCATCCTAAACCTTCTTGCTGGACTCATCTACTTTCTGGACCACTTGCCTCCCTGTGAGCTCTTTTTGTCATGCCTGCCTACCTTAGGTTGTCTTACTCCTGGATCAAGAAAAACATTAACTCTGATATTCACTTTTGTAGGTAGTAAGGCTAAGTTTTGGCATGCTATTCTTTAAAGGTTATATCATTTATGTATTACCTATGCAAAACATGACATCTCATAATCTATTTCTCTCTGCAAAAGGACATGTAATGCTTTAGCAAGACAGTGCCGTCATTGTTTAGGCAGAGTAGCACTGACTTCGTGAGTAATTTAACTTAATAGGAGCAGGTCGCCAGGTGATTTAAATCACAGTTATCTCACTAAAGTTAGTGTTGCCAAGTTAAACTGACTAAAGACATGAGACCAGATCTGCAGCTGACTTATACAGCATGTCTGGGCCTAAAGTCAACATTTCCAACACCCAAATGACTAGGCTGTCAGAGAGACACTTGTAGTTTTTTGAATGCTGATTGATCTTTTGTACCAAGCTACAGGGCCTGGATCTACACCAGGAACTTCACAATCCCTAAATAAGCCAGCTATGGGATTTAGACTGGTTCAGAGCTGGGCAAGATCTGAGGGGAGAAATTCCGGATCGCAGTCCTGAGAGCTCAACTTTATCTGACTTCTGCTGCTGGCCTCCAGCTCTGTGCTGGATCTCCTTGCCAGCTCCTGGAATTCCCATGGAGTTGGGAACATTTCAGCTTCACCCCTCTACATGCTCGTGGCCAAAACTTTGCTCGTGTCCCAACTACGCACTATTCTGAGAGTGGCAGAAGTGGCGATTGTATGTGAACTCAGCAAAAGAGTGAATTCTCTCCATCAAGAGTAAAAATGGCAAAAACTGGACCCTTCTCATTAAATAAATCATATGAACAATCCGTTTGCATACGTTTTGCATTCTTGGGTATAAATTTTTAAATATTTTAAAGGTGCAGGAAACCTGGGAGGATTTATAACATGAATCCCTCTGAACTGTGATCTAAGAGTTACTTCTCCCTTAAGAATAACAATTTACTGGGTCTAAGCAGTTTTAGCATTATTATTTTTTAATCTACTGGGGCTTTCAATGCAGTTACTTTCAAAGGAAATAAAACCAGATGGTAATTGTAGATTAGGGAAAAAGAATGAGCTTCCAATTAATTATTAAAATTGACTGTTAATTTTAGAAACTTGCAGCAAATTTTTCGTAAAAGAAAATTTAAAGATACAGGGACATCCTACATTATATTATTTCTCAAATTCCCTATTCACAAGCTGTAAAGAACATTTTAAATATTGGAGAAATCACATTGAAAATGTAAATGGCACTACATATATACATAAGTTCTGTTCCCCTCCTTATATATGCACACTATTTACAAACACTAAGCATATAAGATGCTGAAGATTGGTATGGTTTTGTGTAACATAGATATATATCTGTTTCAGGCTGAAGCAGAGTGAGAGCAGTTTTCCACTTCTTTGGATTCTTTTTAGGATTAAAAAGAAATCCATTCCTCACTGTGATGAATTAAAATATTTCAATGGTTTTGGGCTTTGTATGGATGAGAAAGTAATATCAGAGCTGCAAAAATGTGCAAACTAGCTCCTAGCTTCATGACACCTCTTGGGACTCAAAAATACAGCAAGAGGTTGTGTGTTTAATGTCAGTGAGTGAAGACAAGATGTTTTGCTGCAAAGAGAGTAGATTCAGTAGAAACTGTTTCTCATACCTAGACCACAGAGCAACCTGCCACTCTGCCCTTCCATGTCTTCCTTTATAGTTCATGTACATGGACCATTTCCAAATTTGTTATTTCACTTCTCTTCATTAAAACAGAGAATCAATATGTGTGATGGCAGGGAAGGCCAGCTTGGAATAAATTTAATATCAAAATTCTGTTTTACTTTCAGAGAAGGCTGCATAAAATATCCCTCCCCCCTTCCAAACTGATCTGTTCCCTACACGTGTTCAGTCAGTTCTAATGCCTTCAGTGACAAACTGTCATTACGGGCACATTTTTCTCCCCTTAGCTCTGTGTATTCAGCACTGTAAATGAGAAAAGGATGCAGCTCCAGCCTGTGTGCATCAGCCAGGGAGTTCCTAATGTCCCAGACATATCTTTATGAAACTGAAGGTTTTATAGCTTCAACACTGCTGTTTCTGAGGTCATAACTTCAGTGTAATGCAAGGGACAATGCAAAGAATGAGAAGACCTGAAGCATGCTTTTAGAGTACAGAGTAGACTTTGCAGAAAGAAAGTGGTAAAGTAGTGATGAAGTGGTGATGAGAAAGAAGCCAGAGAGTATTTGCAGTGGGATCAATATAAGGCCCTGCTGTAATATGTTTAGAGACTTGCTTCTACCATAGCATTGTGCTATATGTCAATCATCCAGTGGATCAGCAGGCACTGGTCACCTAACAGCAACAATAAGGGGAAAAAAACTCAATTAACAAATAAAATAAAAATATTAAACCCCTAAATATTAAGCATACGTGAAATTTGGCAACTTATTTGACTGCCTAAGGCAGATGGTTTATAGAGTCATATTCATTCCACTTAATATTATTAACAATTCCCAGGGAAGTACTGCATAGTTACAGTAGCTAGTACATTAATCTTTATCATATGTGCAAGAGTGGAAGCTTGCAACAGGATTATGGAAACAGCGTGCTTATTGTTTTATTTCCAAACTGATCTCTATGCAGAAAATAATGATCTAATGAGACTCCTTACAAATTGACTGCTAACTTCCCTGGAGCCAGAAATGCTCTCCCATCAAGTGCTGGGACAATTTCTCTTGTGAGAGTTTTGAGCTCTCTGCCTTTGAGCTGTTGCTTCATCTCTTCCAGTCAATGTAATGCAACAGGCTTCTATTCCAGTTTTAAATATGCTGTGGGTTAAATCAATGGCTGTGCGTGGAAATCATTCTAAAAGCACACGGCATCTTCCCCATGAATTGCTTTTGTCTTTGCTCATGAATATTGTGGGGTTTCCTCTAAAAAGTAAGTGACTCTGTCTGGATGTACACCCTTTCAAATAGAACAAAACCACTGGCTCTTCCCCTTTCAAGGGAAAGCACAGCTGAAAGTGCTCCTGTTGTGTTCACATTCTCAAAGTCTACTTTGTATGTAAGAACATAAGAGCAGCCAGTACTGGGTCAGATTGAAGGTCCATCTAGCCGAGTGCCTGTCTCCAGCAGTGATCAACAGTGGGTGGCTAAGGCAAACAACAAGAGCAGGGCAAGGCTATAGTAATTCTTTCCCAAACGTTACTCCAGCCTTCAGCAATTTATGGAACAGGGACTTCCTGAGACAGAGGTCATGACTTCATTTTTAAAAGCCCTTAATGTATTTTTCTTCCAAGGAAATGTCCAGCATTTTTCTGAAGTCTAAATTCCTGTGGAAATGAGTTCTACAGCTTCACTAAATATTTTGTGAAGAAGTATGTCCTTTGGTTTGATTCAAAGCTAGCCCCTAGTGGGTTTCATTTCTCCTACTCCTTGAACTGGAAATGATACTGAGATATTGTTCCAATTTATCTTCCTCATGCTGCTCATTGTAATGAAATATTATAAATGCTGAAAAAACCACACCACTATTTTATCATCACTTACTCATCACTTTTTTTTCCATGCTGAAGAATCCTACTCTGTTTAGCCATTTCTTATGCATAAGTTGTTCCCTGTCTTTATCATTTATCACCCAGTTCTTCGCTATACAAGATCCTTCGGTAACTGACACAAGAGAGATGTCCAAAGCAAAGAGACCAAGACAGTCAGCTGACTTTAATCCACCACTTCCCAGGAATTATACTTGACAATGTACAGGGGTAGCAGCAGAAGAAATGCACTTTGCTGGTACATTTAGTTGGGCTTACAGTGTTGATAAGAGCAGTTGAGTGTGAGTTTGGTTGCCAAGACCATTAGGTCACCCAAAGTCTTCCTAGTACAGCTTAGCACATGTTTTATGAGGCTCATAAAGTGATTTTCAGGACCTAATTTAATGAGAGAAGTTCCTCTCTCCTCTCCTTTCTACAATGCTAGCTAAAGCTTACAGATCCCTATAACAAAAGAGAGGTGATAGTTTGTGAAGTAGACAGATGGCCTGTAGAAATCCTTGTCAAAGGACATCATGGAAGGATGTTCTAGAAATTTATAGGTGTTCTAGGAGACACTGTGAAAGTTCAAGGAGGACAAACTCATCCTAAAAACACAGACACCGCACTGCTGGGGAAATCTCTGCAGTTAAAATGCTTGGGAGAGGGGCTGGGAGAGTGCAGGGGTGAAACTTGTCCTGTTTTTATATTCTTGACTAGACGTTTGCTGTGGCTGCTGGTGGTGACAGCACCCTGAGCCAGATGTAACCATAGTCTGACCCAGACGAACTTCTCTTCTAAACCCAGGCTGCCATGTTCATTAAGGCAGCCCATCAATAATAGACAGTCCATGAAGATTACCCCCGTGGCTGCTGTGAATACCACAGGAGGTTGTGCTCTCCATGAGTTTCGCTGGGAAAGGGGCGATGGAAGAAAAAAGGCTGTGAAAACCATGCCACCAGGTGAAAGCCCGCGCTGCTAAGCTCCCAGTGTCCGGCTGTGCCGCTGCTTTCCCGGCTGTCAGCCGCCCTCAGCTCCTTTGTCACCACTCCCTCGGCGGTGGCGGTGCGCCGAGCCCGCAGCCTGGGATCGCCGGATCGCCGGGAGGTAGCCGGGCGGGCGGCGGCAGGAGGGCTTAGGACCCAGGGGGACGGCAGCCGCCGAGTGGAAGGACCCAGGCTTTGGTGCACACGCCTCCTACCAAAAAAAAAAAAAAAAAAAAAAAAAAAAAAATCATAGCCCCGTGGAGCTGGCGCTCGCTCATTCACAGTTTTCTAGAGAGATCTGAGCCTGAACCTGGGAGCCGGGAGATCTTTCTCACCCACCCAGCTCAACAGCAAGGACACCTACAGGGGGAAAAAAAAAAATCATCCCACGCAGCCCCCCGCCGCCCCACGGCAGGTTGCCTGGCGCTGTGCAGGTATTTGGATTTGTCTTTTCTCGGTTTGCAGCAGGGCGGCTCTCCGCGCTCCCCGGCCCCCCCTGCGCCGCCGGGCCCGGGCTGCGGCGTTTCAGCACCGCCGGGCGGACAGCTCCGGCCGCAGCCCCGCCGCGCCGCGGGCAGGGGCCGCTCCCTGCCCGGCCTCCTGCCTGCCCTGCCTGCGCCGCCTGCCCTGCTCCCTGCCTGCTGCCTCCTGCCTGCCCTGCCTGCCCTGCTCCCTGCCTGTCCTGCCTGTCCTGCCTCTGTTTCCCTGCCTCCTGACTGCTCTTCTTGCCCTGCCTGCCTCCTTCCCCTGCTCACTGCCTCCCCTATTTCCACGTCCCCTGCCTCCACTGCTTGCCTCTCCTGCCTGCCCTGACTCCCTGCTCCTTTCCTACCCTGCTCCCTCCCTCCTCTACCTCTCACCTGTCCTGTTCCATCCCTGCCTCCTTATTGTGCTCCCTGCCTCCCCTGGCTGCCTCTCCTGCCTGTCCTGCCTCACTGATCTCTGCCTCCCTGCCTCCTTCCCCTGTTCCCTGTCTGCCCTGCCTCTCTTCCTTGCCCTAATCCCTGCCTTCCCTGTCTGTCCTACTTCCCCTGCCTGCCTTGCTTCTCCTCCCTGCCCTGCCTGCCCTACTTCCCTTACCTCCCCTTCCTCCTCTGCTTCCCCTGCCTCCCCTGCCTTTCCTCCCTGCCCTGCTTCCTGCTTCCTGCCTCCTATCTACCCTGCCTCTTCTGCTTCCAGTCCTCCTTGCCCTGCTTCTCTGCCTCCTGCCTTCCTGTTTTCTGCCTTCCCTGTCTACTCTCCTCCCTGCCCTGCTCCCTTGCCTCCTGCCTCCCTGCCCCTGTTTCCCCCCATTCCTCACTTTCCTGCCCCTTGTTAACCCCTCCCATCTTCCTTCTCCATCACAAACCTCAATCCTTCCTGAAAGAGGGCATGGGGGCTAGAAAAATCAGCTCAGCATCTCAGGAGCTGCACAAGCAGGGGAAAGAGCCCAAGTTGGAACAGAAAGTCCAGATCCAATTTGAGAGCAGGGGGGAGGTGAGAGTCATGAAGGGGAAAGGGTTAAAATGGGGAGTTAAGGGACCAAGTGAGGACTCCAGCCAAGTGCCAACAGATAGGAGCTTGCCAAACAGCAGCAGATACCTGTTTGCAATTTGATGCCTGTTTTGACTAGGTATATTCGACCCAAAGAGGGATGAGGGATTAAAGGGAGGAGGGAATGTGCTGGGTCAGTCAAATGTTCTGCTTTCCTAACGGCAAGCAGTGATGAATAACAGGTGCAGGGAAGAAGTGAGGTGAATTGTGCCTACCCTGTGGATCCTTTGCTGCAGGAAGTCAAGAATTAAGTTGTGATCTCTACAAAGAGTGAGAGTATTCAGAGAGGGCTTCATACAGAAAATGAACACACAGCAAATAATGGCTGGAGAAACCCCATGCATGCTACTGGCCTGACTTTAATTCTGTTCGCAATGGTTTAATCCTGGGATGGTGGGGAAGGTCATAGGAGAAAGGAAGCTTTCTCTTTTCAAAATGCTGATTCCTCAATCTAAACAAGCTCCATGAATAATAAAGTTAAGGAGCAGATGGCTACTCATTGTCCATCACTAAACAGTGACTGGATCATATTTGGAAGGAAAAATTAAATTACAGAAAGGCTGCTTTCATGTGCTTTCTGAGTAATCGGATGATAACATGGATTTTCTCCAGTACTAAAAGTTAATGCAATGCCAACATTTAAATGACATATTATGTAAAATTATTATGTCATGCACTGCATAGCAAAGGTAAGGGTTTACTTTTTCATATAATGGTAAGTCAGACAACCTTATAGAGCTTTCTCTGGTTTGCAGTCTGTATCCCAGCTTGAAGTTTACAGGGGCAGCTTGTGTTGTCAGCATAATCAGATCTGATATGTATCTGTTAGAAAATGCTGCTGATTATTTTAAGAGTTCTGTTGACGCATCCAGCTCTGAAAACTATTATTTTCTAAAAATTAGACTCTTGTAAGGCATATGCAAAACAATGAAAGATATTACAACCTTTTGCAAAAACCTTCTTACTTTGTATCATCACTTGTAACTTAAATTCTGGTGCAGAGACGAGATACTCTTACAGTGAGTAGCACTGAGTGCTGCTGAGTAGTAGTGTGAGCAGTGTGATTGAGTTCAGCAATAAAGGAACTGCACAATCCACCCCATAGCACTGGGACATAATTCCTTAAACTCTATGTGCTTTGAACACAGAGGTTGTTTCATTGAAACATGTAACAGCTGTCTCCTCATCTTCCAAAAGAGCACCATGCCAGTTAAAATACAAATTATCAACTTCACAAAAGGGTGGAGGATATTTTCTTCAAACTAAGAGGGTAAACTAATGCAATTGTTAATTTAAGTGTGCAGTTTCGGAAGCAATTGTGCAACTGTTTGGCAAGTGAGTATTATTTTCTCTCACAGCCCATTGCTGTGGTGTCTGGCACATACACAAACAAGATACGACAACCGGGTCCTACTATTAAAAAAAAAAAAAAGAAGCAACTTCAGTTTTTATGGAGTGGGAAGTTCAGTGAGCAGAAGTTCACATAGTTTTTGGCAGATGAGTTGTAAGCCCTTTCCTTCTTGAAACTAATGCTGCTCTGAGGATTTAGTTAGAGGATTTCCAAACAGTTTTAGGTTTTTGTGTTGGTTTTTTTTTTTTTTCCTTCAATAGGATTTATAGAAATAAACTCCTTAAGTCTGATATGTTCCTCCACTGAGAAAACAAACCCACAAGGTAATATTGAATTATAATAAACTTAATTTCTACAGTTTTCAGACAAGTGTCTGTGTGCAGATCTTTGTGTTTGTGCTCAGACTTTAATAGCAGTGAGAGAAAAAAACAGGAGAATTGCGTGAATTGCTGGGTGCAGAAATTCCTCCCTCTTTTCTTTCTCCCCTTCCTCCCTCTTCCTCCCCTCTGTTCCTTCCTTCCTTCCTTGCCTACCTCCTTCCCTCATGCCTTCCTTCCCTCCTTCCTCTGTTCCTCCCTGCCCCTGCCTTTCCCTCCTTCCCTTCTTCCCCCCACTGCCACCCCATAGGGTGATTGGTGCCTTTCTGGGGCACAATGTACAAAGCAGAAAAAGTCAGCCACTAAAAGGGCAGCACCATTGCATTTCATATTTTTTAAAGGAACCTAAGTTTTAAAAGGTGAAGCAAATGAACTGTAAAATTAGGTAAACTTCATGTTATTAAAGACATAGGACTAAATATCTTGATAATATGTTTTGTTCCTTCTGTATATCTTTGTGCAGGAGTTGTGGCACAACTTCTGCAGTGCTTTTAGGGATTATCAGGCACCAATATTATGATCCTATGCTATCGGATTTCTGCACATAACTTAATTATCAGGGTTGGGGGTCAGAATTCATGTTCTGCATAGTGCTGATAATTTTGGCTGTAACAAGTTTTTATAGTATTGGAGAAAGTGACCACTTTGTCCAATTGCAGCCAGGATGCTTTTGGTATGGTGACATTTGGAGTAGTTCATGACTGAGATGCAAGTCCCTCGTAGCCTGCTGCTTCTTTAACGTGCCACAGATCAGGCCTCACATTTCGGTAGGGGTTTGCAGTTTATCTGTGGCTGGTGAATACTTAAAACTTTAAAATGATGATTTAGAGAAAGACTGAAGCAATCTCATTAAGTTCCTGGGTGTTTTATTTAACTTTTTTATTTACAAGTTGTTTAAGTTCTCCACCTCAGCATGGGGTCCTATTCCTTAATATTCAGGTAGGCAACAAGTTTTGGACATTTCAGGTCAAAAAATAATCAGGCAATTTTTTAATTTTATGTCTATTAGACAACCTTGTCAGTCTCTCCTCGTGCCTGTTAGCTTGTCGCAACAGCAGGACAACCGCAGGTGGGTGTTGCAGATGTGCCTGCCCTACGTACTGTGCAGAGAGGTACTGAGATCAGTCGAGTTGCTGCCGTGTTTCGTGTTGTGCCATGGCTAAATTACCACCGCTGGACAGATAGATGTGACCCGAGGGTAACCTGTAGCTGACTTAAGCTGACAAGGAGACTGTAATATGAGAGGAATAAGAATCTGTGATGTATTGTTTTTACTGAACTGAAAGAAATGTTAGTTTTTGCACATGAGCGAGGAGATTGCATCCGGGGAAAGTGTGAGAAACCATCAAATTCCCCACACAGCTGTTACAGTCACAAATGTTCCCTATTTTCATATCGAAGAGAAGCAACAATTCCCTAGTGAAGGTTTACAGAAGCACTAGGACTTGCAGGAGAAAGGCTTGCAATATTTAACTCGTTTAGGTTAACTGGAAGAATCTAGTCCCTTAGGAAGGGCTACAGGGAAGCAGTGGATGTTTGTAACAGTCAGAACTGGTGAGGCCACACCTGGAGTATTGTATCCAGTTCTAGGCTCTCCAGTACAAGAGAGACATGGCCGTACTGGAGAAAGCCCAATGAAGGGCCACAAGGATGATTAAGTGACTGGAGCATCTCTCCTGCGAGGAAAGGCTGAGAGACCTGGGACTGTTCAGCCTGGAGGAGAGCAGGCTCAGGGGGATCTCATCAATGTGTACAAATACCTGAAGGGAAGGTGCAAAGAGGATGGAACCAGGTTCTTTTCTGTGGTAGCCAGTGACAGGACCAGAGGCAATGGGCACAACCTGAAACACGAGAGGTTCCCTCTGAATATTGGGAAACACCTTTTCGCTGTGAGGGTGACTGAACACTGGCACAGATTGCCCAGAGAGGTGGTGGAGTCTCCATCCTTGGAGATATTCAAAAGCTGTCTGGACATGGTCCTGGGTAACCTGCTCTGGGTTGCCCTGCTTGAACAGGAGGGTTGGACCAGATGCCCTCCAATCTCAGCCGTTCTGTGATCCTGTGATAATCTGAGCAGCAGTCGGGCTATTGGACTTGAGATGTGAGACAGACCTGTCAGGTTTCCCCAAAGCGGGATTGCTCTTGGCAAAAACATAAAGAAATGGTACACTTTTGGGGTTCTGATTGTGCCTAGGGGGATTACACTGGGGACACTGGGAACATTGCAGTCTACCTCTCCATTTCCTTCTGTGCAACATGGCTTCACGCCTTTCTCATGATGCAGAAAATTATGCATGGGGGGAAAGATTGCCCAGATGTTAATGTGTAAGCTTGAGGCTCAGGCTCAGGAGACATATGGTCTGTTCCCAGCTCTGTGAAATGTGTCCTCTGTGACCTCAGGCAAATCACTCAGGGCTGTACTTCTCCCCAGTGTCTGTAAAAGATGCCAGGATCCAGCAGCCAAGGACAAGAGAGAGCCAGTTTTTCTCATCACGCTTTTGAAATTAATTCATGGAGCTGGGGTACGTCCCTTTCTATGTCTGAGCACTCAGTTTCCAGTGCAGGTTCCTACTAAGGTACCACAAGGCCACAAAGTGCCATAGGAGCCATTCCTGTAAGTACAGCTATGGATTCATCCTCCCTGCCCTTTTGGAGCAATCCTTGATAAGCAGAACATAGCCCCAAGATGTTTTCCACAGTTAACATCAAAATATTTTTTAAAAAGCAATTTAATGAGATGACACCCACACTCTGAGATGAAATCATTCTAGATTACCATTTTTCCTCCCTCCCTGCCCACTCCCTTCTTTTCTGGCATGATTTTAGCAGCTAATATCTGTATGAACGTTAGGAGTTAGGAATTATATAAGGAAACAAATCATAACAGTGATGCCTATTAATACCAGGTGAGGATCAGACCCTTGTGCCTTCCCGGTTTGAAAGCTGTGGTAATGAAATTTCACATGGCATATAGCTTTGGACTGAATGGAAAACACTCAGCAGACAGAGGCAACTAAAATCTTTCTGGAACTGAAGCGGATGGGGAAGGACCAAATGGACATGAGGACAATGTTTCAAGAGGCAAATGGTGTTGCAGGGACAGCTAAGCGGGCAGGAACAAAATGATCCAGACAAGTGTCATCATCACTAAGAGCAGGTATTGGCCAGTTTTCTAGGGAATGTAGAGCAAACAGGGATTGAATACTGATCCAGAAGCTGTCACTGAAGAGAGAGCGGTAAAGCATGTTAAGATATTCAGAGGGAAAATGCTATACATACTTCCTTAAGATATAATTTTCATTTCAGTTGATTATTAGGTATTACTATAAATTTTATTATTAACTAAACCTTATTTTTGAGGATCAGGCAAGAATATAAGCTGTTTGTCTGAAGACTGTATCACACTTTCAGTATTTTACCCATCCTAGAACCACTCTCTTTCCCTTGTCATTCTCTTATTGGGAATGAAAACGAATAAACTGAAATGGCATGTGACACCACAGTTTTGGTGGAAATGTCCCTTTTTTCTGTATTAATATGTTATGTTCCAAACCTCTGTTAATTATTTTTCCTTGGTTAAAGCTGGGTTTTGTTCCTTTGGAGGGATGATTTATTGTAAGTGGCTGTGAAAAGACATGAAGAGAGCAAATAGTCCTTTGGGAACAAAGAGTCGCAACACAGAAAAACAGCTGTTGAGACTATAACAAAGAATCTAGTGTGCCAACACCCAGCAACAATATTCAAGACAAAAAAAAAAAAAAGACCTGCATCTTAATTTGGGGAAAAAAAAGCAGAACAAATATGTAAACATCTGAAAAACTGACAGATGGATCAGAGCTGTACAGAACACCAGAAGAGAAGGAGAAATTTCTATGTGTGGGAGGAGGTGAAAATAGAGAAGGTGCTTCTGTTATACCTTTGAGAATCAGAATAAATCAGTACCATTTGAAAAAGCACAATGATGATTAGACTAGGTAGCTATGGAGCGTTAAATTTATTGTCAAGGTAAGCAGTGGGAGAACCAAATCATCTACTGATATAAATCAGATTCCTTGAAGTCAATGGTGCTGGAGTGGATTACTAACCCCATGTTTTATGTTAAAATCCAGATAGCGACAACATTGTTCATACAGATTTTGGATTATTTTGCAGTATATAACATTATACCAATAATGTATGTTAGTGTAAAATCTGTTCCAGCTGATAATCAGGATAATTTATAGAGGTTTCCCTGTAAGCTGTAGCCCATGGCTATAGCTCAGGCCACTGTCAGAAAACTCTGAAATGCATTAAAAAATGTATCTTTTGCTAGACTAAGTTTTTGTAAGTTGCTTTTTGGCAACAATGTCTGACAGGAGAGGACTGTATCTCCCTCACCTTGAGATCGTCCTAGGCAAGAAGGGTGGTAATCCATTTAAATAAGGTAAAAACAGCAGGAAACTTTAATGATAATAAGTAGCACAATTTTTGACAATAAATGCTTGGGGATCCTATAGGAAAATCTGAAGGACCAAACTTTCTGTCCTTGGTGTAACCCCATTTTCTTTTGGAGTAGACTGCAGTTGACCTTTAAAGAATCTGCTTTATTTCCAAAGAAGCATCTTGTTGGAGATGAGAGTCAGAACAGAGTAGGCAGCAAGACTAGGGAAGTGATTGTCCCCCTGTACTTGGCACTGGTGAGGCCCCACCTCAAGTATTGTGTTCAGTTTTGGGCTCCTCACTGCAAGAAAGACATTGAGGTGCCAGGGTATGTCCAAAGAAGAGCAAGGAAGCTGGTGAGGGGTCTGGAGCACAAGTCCTATGAGGAGCAGCTGAGGGAACTGGGGTTGTTTAGCCTGGAGAAAAGAAGACTCAGAGGAGACCTTATCGCTCTCTACAACTACCTGAAAGGAGGTTGTAGTGAGGTGGGTGTTGATCTCTTCTCCCAAGTAACAAACAATAGGACAAGAGGAAGTGGCCTCAAGTTGTGCCAGGGGAGATTTAGATTGGATATTAGGAAAGATGTCTTCACCAAAAGGGTTGTCAAGCATTGGAACAGGCTGCCCAGGGAAGTGGTGGAGTCACCATCCCTGGAGGTATTTAAAAGCCTTGTAGATGTGGTGCTGAGGGATGTGGTTTAGTGGTGGACCTGGCAGTGTTAGGTTAACGGCTGGACTCAATGATCTTAAAGGCCTTTTCCAACCTGAATGGTTCTATGATTCTAAAAGGAGCAGAGGAAGGGAGAGTGCTACTACCATAAACTCAGAAAATGGATGAACAAGCTGGGTATCACAGTTGACTGCCACAAGTCCTTGGACCTGTTAGAACGAGTCCAGAGGAGGGCCACAAAAGTAGTTGTAGGGCTGGAACACCACTCCTATGAAGAAAGGCTGGGAGAGTTGGCATTGTTCAGCCTGGAGAAGAGAAGGCTTCAGTGAGACCTTATTGCGGCCTTTCATTACTTAAAGGAGGCTTATAAGAAAGACAGAGAGAGAGTTTTTACCAGGGTGTATAGTGATAGGACATGGGCTAATGGTTGGATATAAAGAAGAAATTCTTTACTGTGAGCATGGTGAGACACTGGAACAGGTTGCCCAGAGAAGCTGTGGATGCCTCATCCCTTGAAGTGTTCAAAATCAGGCTGGATGGGGCTCTGACTAATCTGATCCGGTGAAAGATCTCCCTGCTCACTGCAGGGGGGTTGGACTAGATGATCTTTAAAGGTCCCTTCCAACCCAAACCATTCTGTGATCCTATGATTCTGTAATTCTAAGTCACAGGTGCTCCAAAGGTGTTCGAATTCATACTGAGCCCTGAACCAGATGTGATGCAGACCTCAGACAAACTCCTTGCTTCCACCCCTCTGCTGACCACCCTCAAGCACAACCAGCCTCCTTACAACTTGCTGTTAAAACTAGGGAAAGAACCAATCTTTACAGTACACTTCCCCAATGACAGTGTCACGGTAAATACACTGAGTTGCCCTAACTGGCTAATGGAGGCAATTGAAACTAAAACCTTGATTTATGCAAGAAAATGCTAATCACAAAATCACAGAATCACCAGGGTTGGAAGGGACCTCTGGAGATCATCTAGTCCATCCCCCCTGCCAGAGCAGGGTCACCTACAGCAGGTTGCACAGGATGGCATCCAGGCAGGTTTTGAATGTCTCCAGGGTCGGAGACTCCACCACCTCTGGGCAACCTGTTCCAGTGCTCTGCCACCCTCAAAGGAAAGAAGTTCCTCCTCATGTTCAGATGGAACTTCCTGTGGACAAGTTTGTGCCCATTGCCTCTGGTCCTATCACTCGGCACCACTGCAACAAGACTGGTCCCACCCTCCTGGCACCCTCCCTTTAAGTATTTATAGGCATTGATGAGATCTCCCCTCAGTCTTCTCTTCTCCAGGCTAAAAAGACCCAAGTCCCTCAGCCTTTCCTCATAAGAAAGATGTTCCAGCCCCCTAATCATCTTTGTAGCCCTCTGCTGTACCCTCTCCAGCAGTTCCCTGTCCTTGAAGCGGGGAGCCCAGAACTGGACACAGTGCTCCAGATGTGGCCTCACCAGGGCAGAGTAGAGGGGGAGGATAACCTCTCTCGACCTGCTTGCCACACACCTCTTGATGCCCCCCAGGATGCCATTGGCCTTCTTGGCCACAAGGGCACATTGCTGGCTCGTGGTCATCCTGTTGTCCACCAGGACTCCCAGGTCCCTTTCCACAGAGCTGCTTCCCAGCAGGTAAGCTGCTAACCTGTACCGATGATGCCACCATTAATTTGAGATCTTAAGCACAAAATATTGGCCTGATTTTCCCATGACCTACATCAATTTTACATCAGTGGAATTCAGTTGATACCATCAGAGTTCGCTTAATTCGGTCTAATAAAAGTGAGAGGAAAGCAAATAACTGTTACTTTTTTTTTAAGTGTGCAATTCACCTTTAATACAACGCAAATTTCTTTAAGAGTTGAATAACTTGCATCCATAGATTACCCCCTCAAAACTTCAGGACTTGTTTTTCTGGAGTCATTTGCACTCTGTAGTGACTTGTCAAAGGCAGCCAGCCTTCTTTCCTCCTGGCTCTGCCTTTTCCCAAGTTTTCACCAGTTACGCTGCCCTGCAGGTACCTCCTGGTAACTCCAGCTCCGCGGTGAATGGAGAAAGAGGCTGCTTAACAAACTCTCCTTTGTATCACTCTATGCAAGTCTAATGCACATTGCTGTTGAATGAAAAGCTTATCTCCTGCCACAAATGTCCTTTAAGCAAATATGCAGGAACTGTCTGTATTCAAATTTAGGAATCTCATCCTGGGGCTGCAGCTGTGGCATCTGAAATGTAGCTTTTATCAATGACGTGCAAGCTCACAAAACAAGGAACTCGCATCCTTTGTGCTGATTGACTTCCAGGTCCTGCAACGTAACTTTGAGCAGCCCCTGGATGAAGAAATGCTCTGGCTGCTGCTCTCCCCTTTGTTTGATATGAGAATGCTGAACCCAGGGGAGCAGCTGAGTGAAATGGTTGTTTTGCTATAAATAATTCATAACTTTCCAAACAGCTTTCTCTAAATACAATAAACTATATCTTTCACTGAGGGATTCTCTTTTAATTTTTAAAACCAATTTTTCTTTTTCAGAAATTAGAAAGAGAGAGATCAGTTAAGCGGTGGGGTTTTTTGTTTGCTTGTCTGTTTTTGTGATGGCTGAAAAATTGGATGGCTCTTGATCTTTCTTCACATACATTTCACACTGGAACAGACCTTGATCTTATTTCACACAAGTGTAACTACACAGACTTAGATGACAGCCTCTTGCTAATTATGTCACTGAAATGTAAGAGATTCACTGTACCGTTTTGCTCATACATAACAGCTTAAGCAGCTTTTCTTCCAACACTTGTAAAAACAAATTCTAGGTAAAGTGTAGGAATGAAAATGAAATTCAGAACTAGGTATTCAGGAAAGATACTGATAAAAAGAATCTGGAATAAAATACATCTCTTTTCAACTAAAACACCAACCCTGTCAATTAGATTCATCAAACATTTTTTTCATGGGAAGTTTCCCATGAAGATGTATTAAGTTTCAATGGGAAATATTTTCAGTGAGCTTTTACCAAGTAGAAAATACCCCTGATGTTGGTGGAGTTTTGGGGTTTTTTTAATCTGTTTTACTGTCAGCTCAGAGACTAATTCAAGAAAAGCTACAAGCTGATAGTATGGGTGATAAAACCAAATCAACAGTTGTTATACTTAATATGATAAGTGTGAATCTGCATACTTAGGAAGCTGAAATGTAGCTCCTGTTAGGGATGGTAAAAATTACTATTATTTTTGCTTTTGTCATCCTAGGCTTGAATTTATGGGATGCTGGAGCTCCCACACTTCTGTAAGACAACTTTGCAAAGTGTATTCTAATAATATGTTGATACAGCTTAGTATTAATTGTCAGTTAATCAGATTGCCTTTCTGAAAGCTTGAATATATACATTCAAGATGCTAGTGACTGCCTTATCTTAAATGCACCCATTCTGAAATTATCTGACCGATATCCTCTTACACATGAAGCACAGAAAGCAATTTTATTGGTATATAAAGTTCAGAAAAAGATTCCTGTAAGCTTTAGATATGTATTTAATCTTTCTTTTATGTATTTGCTTTTTCTTTTAGTAAGTTATGGAATAAACAACACTTTCCTTTGGATGGATTATACTACATGTGAACTGCCCATTACTCTTCCTGCAAGAATAAGAAAAGCCCTTCCTTTTCATTTGTTAAATATCAGCTTGATAGCAAAAAGCTTCTGAATGGCTCATGCTCACATCAGTTGAATGGGATCAGCACTTCTACTAAAATATCTGAAGTTAAGAATTTTGAAAAGAGGTTTTTGCAGAGATGACCCATTTACAGGCTGGACTAAGTCCAGAGACTATAGAGAAAGCCCGCCTGGAACTGAATGAAAACCCAGACATTTTGCATCAGGATATCCAGCAAGTCAGGGACATGATCATCACGAGGCCTGACATTGGGTTTTTACGTACAGATGATGCCTTCATCTTGAGATTTCTCCGAGCCAGAAAGTTTCACCAAACTGAGGCCTTCAGACTGCTGGCTCAGTACTTCCAGTACCGCCAATTAAATCTGGATATGTTTAAAAACTTCAAGGCTGATGATCCAGGAATCAAGCGAGCTCTGACAGATGGGTTCCCGGGAGTACTGGAAAATCGCGACCACTGTGGCAGGAAGATTCTTCTGCTTTTTGCAGCCAACTGGGATCAGAGTAGGTAAATGTAGATAGCGTCCTTATATTTTTACATACACTCACACTCAGCTTGTAATAGAATATATGTGACCATACTTGAAGCAGCAAGACCATTTTCAGTAAAATATTTTGTAGCCATGAGTCCATTTCAGTAAAACTTTCATTTGATTTGATCACCTCTCATTCTTCAGACATAAGACCATTCAGAGATAAGAGATTCTATATATAGAATCACAGAATCATAGAATGGTTTGGGTTGGATGGGACCTTAAAGATCATCTAGTTCTAGATGGCATGGGCAGGGACACCTTCCACTAGACTAGGTTACCCAAAGCCCCATCCAACCTGACCTTGAACACTTCCAGGGATGGCGCCTCAACAACTTCCCTGGGCAACCTGTTCCCATGCCTCACTACCCTCACAGTAAAGAATTTCTTCCTCAGATCTAATCTAAATTTACCCTCTTCTAGTTTAAAACTGTTACCTCTTGTCCTATCACTACATGCCCTTGTAAAAAGTCCCTCTCCAGCTTTCTTGTAGGCCCCTTTAGGTACTGGAAGGCTGCTATAAGGTGTCCCTGGAGCCTTCTCTTCCCCAGGCTGAACAACCCCAACTCTCGCAGCCTGTCCTCATAGGAGAGGTGCTCTAACCCTCTGATCATCTTCATGTCCCTCCTCTGGATCCGCTCCAACAGGTCTATGTCCTTCTTATGTTGGGGGCTCCAGAGCTGGACACAGTACTCACCACAGGTGAGGTCTCACAAGAGCAGAGTAGAGGGGCAGAATCACCTCCCTCGACCTGCTGGCCATGCTTCTTTTGATGCAGCCCAGGACACAGTTGGCTGGTATCAGTGTGTCAGATAAGTAGCTCATTTTTTTTTCTATAAATATTTTCAGTTTTTAGCCATATAGTGTTTGTCTGCTATAAATGCATTAAAGCCCATTATATAATTACTTCAGTAACACCATAGACTAGCCAAACAGGTTGACAGAAAGCAAAGGTCTCAAAACATATGGGTGTTCTTGTAGTTCTTCTGGTGCAAAAGGAACTGACCATATTTATTCTGTCTCCAGATTTCTAAACAGATTTATTTTTTTTTTTAACCATTTCACAAATTACAGCCTGTGTTATGAGATTTCCACAAACTGAATTGTAATTTCTACACACCCTGGTTACTGTATGCTTGCTAGTCTGATAACTGAGAGATTCATGCAAAGTGTGTTTTCTGTTCAGATCATTTCTTTACAGAATAGTATGAACAAAGATATCTCCCAGCCATTATTATAAATGATGTCCTTAAATGTTAATGTGATTAGTCAGCCTTCACTACCTATTTGAAGTGATACAGAGAAAAAGGGATAGTCCAGGAATATCACGTTCACATTGTCCTCTTCATCAGAAGTCATTCCATTCCATTTTCCCTGCCTTCACAGTGAGATAGAGAAATTTAATCAGCTGTAGGATTGCTATGTGTTCTGCTGATTTTGATAAAAATCGGACCAAAGAACAAAATTCAGATTCAGGTTTTGAGTATTATAAATTTTGATGAGTTCCAGGTAGGATTTTGTCTTTGCACCGTCTAAAGATATCCATGAAAGTGTCTTATCCATAGAAGTCAATAGATTGGAGCTTTGAATTTATGTTATAGAAATTGTTAGAGAACAATCCACATATGCCTGCAATTTTTCATGTTAGTTGTTTTCTGAGAAAACCTTTCATTTCCATGTGAAAAAAGAGTTCAGAAGTGTTTCTAATTTTTCTTTGCATGTACAGATCTGGTGAATAAATGTACAGAAAAAGTTACAGAAATGTAACTTTGCATATACAAAAGTATTTGGTGAAATCCAGAACTGAAGACAGTGATAAAAGTCCTATTGACTACATAGGGGCCAGTAGTTTATCTCCTGTCTTTCTGAACTGTGAGCTTGCCTTTCTTCCAACCACAAACCCTTCCTTTAGCAATTGGCCTGGAAAGAATGATGAATGAACAGGTATCTTGAATTAATAGAAAGTATCAGCTTTAGAGGATAGAAGCACTGTGGCTCTGCTGGTTGCATTAAGGGATTTAGGTATTATATAGAGCCAGCTTTGGGTTTCCGATCCCTCAAAAAAACAAATCCTTGTGATTAACCTCGTACATCAGGTCCTGCTCTGAGAAAGCTGAGAGTGCTGCTGTCTAAGGCTCCTGCACTAAGATTTTGACAGAACATTGATTCCTGTCAGGTTTTGGCTCAAGTTTTCTGCAAGTTCTTTAACATGCAGCCATGTATGTATGTATATGTGTCCGTGGGCAAAACCCAAAGTGATCCTGCATACAAGATACCTTGTTTCTGAAAATGTAATTTTAACCTTCAAAGAAGAAAGGCTGAGGCTAATAGGATAGGATATAATTTCCTAAGATGCCTCAGTGACATTAAAAATTTTACCTCTCTTCAGCCACTGACGCTCAACTCCTCTATGGATTACAATGACAAGAAGTATCATTTCTGTGGGCTTCTGTAGCACTGCAAGTGTTGCAGGGATTTGGGACAGGATTTAGGCTGTAAATCGAGGGATGACCTCCTCTTTTTTTTACTGTCTAAATTAACAAGAGAAAAAGCTGTTAAGGAACAGGAAATGATGAGTCCAATGTCCTGTTAAGCAGAAGCAAAGTGGGTTATTGACCTGAAGAAATATGTATTCATATATATTTCACGAAAAAAACCCAAACAAGCAGGCATTGTCTATATCTCACAAACATATACCTTGGGCAATCTTTCTATAGACACGTCTTCAGTGATGGCAAGATGTTTACAAGCTTACATTTCAGCTGTATACCCATGCAATCAATTCATTTGATGCTGTCAAACTGATATGGAAGAGTAAGAGCTCAGCCTCCAGCATGTCTTCCCTAACTTTAATCTCATTTGCAGCTGGCTCTGTCTTCTCTGTCTTTATCATTATATCATAATGATAAAGGGGTCATTTATAAATAAATCCTAATTTATAAAGGAACATTTGAAGTCAGCATGGCTATAATCCATACACCGATTTTCAGTCCAGACATTCTTACCATTTATACTCCTGGCAGTATGGTGGCTGTATGGATCACATGTCAAGGAGGGAGAAGCAGCCTCACAGCTTTTTGTTCTTACAAATATATTGATTTTTAAAAGGAAATGTCATTATTTGTGTAATGTGACTGCTTGGACAAATCAGATCCAAGATATTCTTAAGGGATTCTCTGTATCAAAGATACAGCTTCTGTGTGATCTTTTAGAAACACTTGTAATTTTAGCTTCAAGAATGTAATTGATAGATCTAACATCTCCAGAAAACTAGGTTTTCATTTCCAGTCTCAGTGTTTACAGCTTCAGCTTCCAGCTGATGGATTGTGTTAGTTTAAAGGGACCACAAAACTATGACAGCTTCTTGTGTTTGTACTTTTGTGTCCTGACCATGTAATCTTTTAACAAACTTTTGAATTCAGTGTGGATGTGGCACTGTAGGGTAAGTTACTGGCAGGCGACAAGACGATAGTACATTAGCTACTCTACAGCAGTGGTTCTTGTGTTCACTTTTAACCATGGTGAATGTAAAACACCTTGCCCTCTTTTTCTTGAGGGCAAAACATCCTTGTGTGGTCCACAAGGTGAAGAACATGTGGGCAGCCAGAACAGCAAAGATAATGTTCTGCAAAGTATTGCACTAGCTTACTGTATTGCAATATATTTATGCTGCCAAAGCTTAAATAGATTGAACTTCTTTACTCTCAGAATTAGGAAGATTTTCCAGGTTGCTAATACTCTTCATCACTCTTTTCCTATCATTTTAGCAGTGTTGCTAATGTGCAGACAAGTGAACTGAATACAAACTTCCACTAATAAACTGTCATGTGGTAACACCGTATCTTCTGCTCAGTAGCTCCCTCCTTTTAGATATAAGATTGTCACTGTTTTCTTAGGTACTCCCACATTTTGAGCTCATGTTCAGCTCAAATCTGCTTCCAAGTCACTGTTGCCTAAAATACAAACACCACTGATAAATGTGTCATACATTCTCATCCATAATGTGGGCACAGTCTAGCATGTGATTCACGCTCTTCTGCAGAGCTAAACCTGTCCTCCTCGTCAATTACCTTCGCATGGGTTTTGTGACATCTGCAAAGTTCACTGGCAAGAATTTTATTTTTGCTTCCACATCGTTGAAAAGATTGTGATGGTTGTTTTGACCAAAACCTCCTTCATGACTAAGAAAAAACCACAAGGAATGATAATTCTTATCTCCAAATCACTAGCTGAGATCTATCATGGTGTCACGTTTTCCTTCATTTAGCATGCGCTGCATGGGTTCAATTTTGCTCTATTTTTAGGGCAGGTTTCTTAGAGATAATGTCATCACTTTCTCTCTAGATCCCGCATAGTATATTTTGGTCCTGTTAGTTAATGTTAATCACATATGATATAGAACAGAAATCTTCAGAGGTATTGAATACGTGAAGATGAGCAGATGGATAGAAAAGAAAGAGATCAGGTTAGTTCCACACTGAGGGAGAGGAAAAATGTTGAGCTATATTACTGTACACTAGAAAATCCATGCAGGGGAGGACCATGGTTCACTTTGATCAGAGCTCAGTCCTCAGAGGTGCAGAATAATCCAGCTACAAGATGTAAACTCACCCAAACCCCACAAAAGCTTCATATATACCACTGCTTACAGAGCACCTTATTTTTAAATGGAAATCGTGAAGTAATATTGACAGATAAGGATGTCAAACTGATCTTGTCAGGAATTTTCTTGACGAAATAATTTGCATCATAACAAATCCTGGTTTGTAAAACAAATACATGTGTACATACGAACGTACAGTTTTGATGACATCCGAACCAGGTTTTCACATAAAAACAAGTGTGCCGTGTGCTGGATTATGAATACTGTTTCTCACACTTTCTCATTTCATCAGTCTTGCCAAACTGAAACCCCACTTCTCTGATGCACCTCTAGTGAATCTGAAGCTTTTAGAGAAGTCAGATAAGAGTGCCATTTCAGCTGTTGGATTGAGGAAAGAATTCACTAACTACTGCAGCTGTTCCTAGGCCTGCTACTGCCTTCTAATATATCCTGCTCGTACACTGGGGAGATGGGGGGTTTGGGTGAACAAGTAATTCAACAGAAGGCATTCATTAATCTCCCAAGTAAAGATATTTCCTTCAAGGTTGTTCAGCCAGAGTAAAATTTATTTCTGTGTAGAGAGCTAGTACAAGGGCTATTTCTAATCACGATCCTCTGCGAATAGGGTCTTGGGGTTGGGGGGCAGAAGGTTGCCCGTTGTCTTTTGCAGCAAAATAGTAATTAATTTCTGTCTTCATGTCTGGACTGTTGTGTCTTAGAAGCTGTCACATAGCTCCAAAAATTCTGTAAGTAAGTCAGACAGAAAAAACTTCTGCTTTGTTTACAACATACATTCCCAAGTCAGCTGCTAGCCATAAATTCTCTTATTAACCAAGGAGCCTCAAATGTCAGATACTTACCATTCGGTAGGAAACTGTATTGAGATAGGCTAAAGGGCAAGGAAATACTCTGACATAACAGTAAATTGACAGCTATAAACATTTTAAAGGATCACAATAGAAAAAATGATGTCCTTGCTGAGAATGCTCATAGTGGTGTAATTACAAGGATATTATAATCAGCAGATCCTGTTGGTAGAAATGAGTATGTCTCAAATGCTGATTATTCCAATATATTTCAAGGATAATCTCAGATGCTTAATAGAATATGAAGGAATAAACATCTGTTGATACTGATTTATAGTCACAGGCAAACTGTGGCAATAACTCAGCCTCATGGCTGTTTATTATGAGAAATTACGGCTGAAATATGGCCAGCCCTATTACCAGAATGATTTTTACACGGCAAGTCTTTGGGCTTGCTTAAGAGATGGTGCTTTTGTGTTAGGAGATGCTTACAGTAATGCAGATTGAGGTTGTGGTTCAAGTGTTGCATTGCCCAATAAATAGCCTAGAAGCACTGTATTAAAAAAGAATTCATATTACATTATTACATTACTAAGGTAGTCTGAATTAGTAACAGAATTCAGAGTAGTAGAGGGAGGAAGTGTAGCATAAGCAGAATACTCATTTCAGGGAGTAACAGATGTGCAAATTAAATGTTGGACAAAGAAGACAAAAAGGACCTCTGCCTTGAAATGTTTTAATTTGGTTGGAGGTAGCAACTTAATTCAGTTAGTACAATTTATTATGGAAGCTGTGTTTGGGAAGGCAGTTGTAGTCCATATGAATGACAGAAGGGTAACATACATAAATGACAGTCCTGGATAGGACTGAGAAGGGAATCAAAGAAGAGAGAGAAAATGTCTGAAAAAGAGAAAGAAAAACAACAGCTGCGGAAGTTATGAAGCATATGCTGAAGAACAAGATAAGCCTGACTGAAAGGGAAAAAAAAATCAGTGGGGGGTGGGGTGGGGTAGGGTAGGGCAATCAAACACATCGTGAGAGGGAAGAGAAGATGAGTGGATGGTGTTGGGCTGAGGGCTAACTGAAGAGCTGTGAAGGACAGTGCCAGGGGGTGAGACAAACAATTGCCGGAGCTGGCCTGAGAATAACAAAGGGAAACGAAGGGCAGACTGGAAAGTGGCTTTGTGCCACCTCCCTCCTGTGGAGAAAAGAAACCAAATCCAATCCCCAAGCTTTATAAGCCAGAGAGAAGGACAGTTGATTAAGAAAAATACACACAGGCAAACACACGTACACAGTAATGTAGGATGTAGGGACTGAGTGCACCCTCAGCAAGTTTGCTAAAGACATCAAGCTGTGTGGAGTGGTTGACACGCTGGAGGGAAGGGATGCCATCAAGAGGGACCTGGACAGGCTTGAGAGGTGGGCCTGTGCCAACCTCATGAAGTTCAATAAGGCCAAGTGCAAGGTCCTGCACGTGGGTCAAGGCAATCCCATACACAAATACAGGCTGGGCAGAGAATGGATGAAGAGCAGCCCAGAGGAGAGGGACTTGGGGGTGTTGGTAGACGAGAGGCTCAACATGAGCCGACAATGTGTGCTCACAGCCCAGAAGGCCAACCGCATCCTGGGCTGCATCAAAAGAAGCATGGCCAGCAGGTCGAGGGAGGTGATTCTGCCCCTCTACTCATCTCTCCTGAGACCCCACCTGGAATACTGCATCCAGTTCTGGAGCCCCCAGCATAAGAAGGACGTGGACCTGTTGGAGTGAGTCCAGAGGAGGGCCGTAGAGATGATCAGAGGGTTAGAGCACCTCTCCTATGAGGACAGGCTGCGAGAGTTGGGGTTGTTCAGCCTGGGGAAGAGAAGGCTCCAGGGACACCTTATAGCAGCCTTCCAGTACCTAAAGGGGCCTACAGGAAATCTGGAGAGGGACTTTTTACAAGGGCATATAGTGATAGGATGAGGGGTAATGGCTTCAAACTAGAAGAGGGTAGATTCAGATTAGATCTGAGGAAGAAATTCTTTACTGTGAGGGTAGTGAGGCATGGGAACAGGTTGCCCAGGGAAGTTGTTGAGGCGCCATCCCTGGAAGCGTTCAAGGCCACGTTGGATGAGGCTTTCAGCAATCTGATCTAGTAGGAGGTGTCCTTGCCCATGGCAAGGGGGTTGGTACTAGATGATCTTTAAGGTCCCTTCCAACCTAAACCATTCTGTGATTGTAATAAACACATACACACACCCTTCCTTCCCAGACTGTCTCAAAAGACACAAATTTGTGTGAGGGTTTACATCTGGGTGGCAGAAAAGAGAAACTACATACAGTTGTGGTAGCACTTGTTCCTCATCCCTAGAAAATGACCCATACTCCTATGTGGGCCATGTATGTCATCCCCGCAGCTGGGTTCTGCAAAAGAACATGAAAACAGAGCTGTATCAACAGAGTAGTGGGGAGCCAAACAATATGATATCCCACTTGGCTCTTTGTCCCTTTGACCCCTGGGAACATCTGGTAACCGTGAATGAACACTTTTATAAACAGGAGTTTTTTGAGGTGAGACTTTGCAGGAAGAGATCAGAATATTTTTTTGTCGGAGCTTTTCCTAAATCAAGTTTTCTAAATATCTGATATTCTGATCAGTTTCTGACTTGCCAACCTAATTAAAAGGAGCTAAGGCAAATTCATGCATTGCAGAAGGAAGAGACTGCAAAGAGTCAGGGGAGGAAAAAACCGTAATTCTCTGGCTAGCTATTTAATAGGCTACATGCAATAGAAGCATCAGAAAAGAGTGGAGATATTGAGCTGGAATCCTTCAATACATTTGAAATTTTAAAATTCTAATACTTTCTTGATATATTATTTCCTCAGGCCATGTTTTATTTTAGAGTCTTTCCTCCGAACTCTGAACCTCTGTATCAATTGCATTTTACATAAAAATAGTTGCTTTTTTCACCACACCCTGGTGGGTGCTGAGCATCCTCCATTTCCAGTGCCCTCAGAGCAGCATAAGGGATGCTTAGGAGCTGGTGCAGTTAGCAGGCTGGGTGATCCCAGAGGAGTTACAGCGGACAGCATGAATTTAGTCAGGATGTGCACGGTGTGGGGGGTGCTGAGCTCCATGAAATGACTTGGGGTAAATTCCACCCTGCCACCATGGTCACCCTGTTTCAGGGTCCCTGTCTGCTGCGGTGAGGCTGGAGGACGAGGGAGACAGCTGTCCTGGATGCACTGGTGAGAGTGTCCTGACCATGTTATCTCTGGGATGCTCTTGATCATGCGAGGAAAGAAGTAGTACTAACACCCGTCTGCCACAGGCACCTAAAAATTTAACACAGCAGACAGAGGTGGAGGTCAGAGGAAAGGATGGAGGAGTAAAGACATTTCAGTAAACCAGCCTAAAAATTGAATTGTTAAAGCTCTTCTGTATAAGATATTTTGCCTCTTGACATGAGTAAGCCAATAAAATGGGTGGAGCATCATAATTAATATGCCATGACTGGAGGCTTGATTTCTAAAGAGAAGAAAATGGAGTCACTCCCTAAGGAAGAGGAATTTTTTGTCTTAAATTCTAATTGCACTCTCACAGTTTTTATTTTCAATAAATGCAGCAACCACAGGGGCAGTAAAAAGCAACTATCCCTTGCTCCCAGACCATGATAATCTCAGCTCTGGAAACTTCCTGGAGGGTCCATTTGTAGCAGGGAACAGAGGGCAAAGCCAGCCAGTTAGCCTCCTGCTGGAACTATTTCCTATGTAACTGCCTATTTTCTGCCCATGCTGAGCAAACTTGCATCAGTAAGGATTAATTTTTAAGGGAAAGGTAATATGCAAATATGTTCTTTAGCACTTTTTCTTTATAGAAAGATGGTATCACTTTCCCATTGCAGACACACAGTGGATGGCACATGTCTGTGCATGTATTAACACGTGGTGCCAGTTATCTTTCATATATGTGGTATAAATCACAGCACCAAGTAATGTGATGATGCTATATGATCGATAACAATCTATTTGAAAAACACATATGGATTATTTATATAATATCTCATAATACAGCTTCAGAAGACCAAAATTCAGGATTTGGTTGAAGCTGTAGTAAGAGTCTAAGCTATTGACTACCATATTTTTGAAGTTAATGTATCAATATTCATAAGAAGAAATATTTGCTTTTCAGAGGAAAATTAGTATGTTTTCTGTTTCCACCTTGCCAACCTACTGTGTATCAAACCCCTTGTTAGGGACCTGCTGCTGGTCACTATCACAATGAGGATTTGGGGCCAGAGGAACCTTTGGTCTGATCCAGTAGAACCACCCTCATGTGTACTTTACAAGACGTGTACTCTCACATACTTCACAAGACGTGCAGCTGATGGTCTGAATAAGCAAAGCAGGAAGATCAAGACTTCTTTTTTTACTTTTTTGGTCCAATAGGGTTTTCTTTACTGAGTTCCATTTACAAGCCATCTCCACGCCTTCCTTGTTCTGTCCCATAGATAGTCCTGTGCTCCCTTCCACAAAGCCAAAATTTCAGCCTCTCTGGTTTTATACCATGTCAGTAGAGGAACTCAATTCCATACCTGCAGATACGAATGAAGTAATAAAGGTGAAAAAAAGTGTTAACAAGCACAAGGGCACTGCTACGCTGTGATCAGGAACATGTGCTCCCCTTGCCAGTGCTGAACCTTTTATTATTTTCTTCCTTTTGGCTTCCTTTCACAGCAAATCCAAGAGATGCCAGTCATGTATATTAAATATGCACAGATCAATCTGCAGAGTATATGTGGTGCCTATAACCCTTTGGAGTGCTAGGGTGTGTGTTAGCACACAGAATTTCTTTTGTATAGGTATTTCTGACCAGGAAAATCCACACCAGTGTGCGATAACCTTATCTAAGGCATCTCCAAGCTCTCCTATTATCTTGGACCTGTGATCCTCTAAGCTGTTCTCACTTTGCAAGGTTTCTGAATAGGAATGCATTGCCTTGTTGTCCCAGGGATAATCCTACCCATCTGTTGTGTAAGTACAAAAGGAGAAATGTGATTTATATTGAAAGAGAAAGAGACTGCTGAAAAAACCTGTTTCCAAATGCGCTACAATATTCATTTGAAAACTGAGATAAAAAAGGAGGAGCAATAAACTCTGACCTTGGGAGAGATGGTAGGAAATTTTTCCATTTCTTAGGTTCTCATTTACATGTAAGCCACTTTTAGCTGGCTACTGCAATTTAAATTCAGTTTCACTCTGATAAAGCCTTCAATTCTATTTGAATAAAAGAGCTTTGCTGGGGAAAATGGCAATTTGTGTATGCCGTAGCTGCCAATGAATACCTTTCCTTTTTCCAGCACCTCATTATTATTCTCTGCTAAAATGTATACACAGGTGCGTGTGCATTTGCTTTCTTTCAGAGAACATTTTATATGCTTCATTTAAAAGTAATTCATGATTATTTGGGAGTTTACTTCAAAAAGAGGCATAGCAGATGTAGACTCCATGTCAAAAACCAATGAGCTTTGTGAGACACCAGACATACCTGCCATTGCTGATTTAGTCCTGGCTGACATGTTTGTCTCTACTGGGATTTTCTCACCTCTTGTTTTGTTAAATAAGGTATTCATGGTTAATTAATGGAGAAAATACTGATTGAGAACAAAAGGATTTGGGGGTAAAGAATGGACTACAAATGGAATGATACAGTAAGATGGTACCATTGAGGAAGGAACGTCTCTGAGCTGTATTACAGGAATGTTGTCTGCAGGAGACCAGCACTTATTCACCTTTACTCACCTCAACTGACTTGTAACCTAAGTACTAGCATGTGAGATAAATCTAAGCTAAGTCAAGAAAAGAATAGTGAAATAAGAAGTCTGGGCAATATGTCAATGTAATAAAAGTTGAGGACAATAAGAGGTGGATTACATATCTTCCAATATATAAAAGTTTACTTAATAAAAGGCGGTAGTGAAAAGTTCCCCATTTCTATGGGGAAGAGAATACAGAATAAAAGCAAATTAAATAATCTTAAGCAGAATTAGATTTCAGAAAATTAGAAAATATTTTGCAATGATTAAGCTGGTTCAGGACCTGAACAGGTAACTGAGGCACTCTGTGGACTCCTCATCACTGGATTTTTTACTGAAGCAGTGCTATGGTTTAGGCCGGATCGGCCACTGAAGTGAATGACAGATGCTCTCCCCAACTCTCTCTTCAAGGAAAGGAGGGAGAGAGAGAAAGAAACTTGTGAGTTTAGAGGGAACTGAACTACTTTACTGAAAAATGTAATAATAAAATAAAAAAGAAAATAATGAAATATATACAAAAATGTATTAAGCTCTCCAGATGACGATCACATCACTGGCAGGCACAGGGAAAGTCCCAGACTGGACTCAGTGATGGATGGGAACTGGATTCTGGATCTGGATTCAGGAACGCAGGGGTAAGGATCAAAGGCAGATGAACAGACAGCGTCCTCCCAGGACACCGGCCATTGAAGAAAGAGGGCTGACCCTTTGATCCCTCAGCTTTTATACTGAGCATGAGGCAGATGGGATGGAATACCCTGTGGGTCAGTTTTGGGTCACCTGTCCTGTCCCCTCCTCCCTGCAGGTGCGAACCCTCTACACTTTTCCGCTTCTGACCCTCTGACAGGGCAAAACCAAAGTTGGCTGGCCTTGGTTGTTATAGCAATAAATATAAGCAAGAGCCTCTCTGCTTGCTATTCCTTGGCATCAAGTATAAACATAGGTCTTACCACTCGAAGAGTGAACATTTTCCATACAATATGCTGTTAATTTCAGAAGGTTTCAGAGATTTCAGTTAGTTAGAAGAGGCTTAGCTGCAAAGTAAAATTACTGAACAGAAAATGGGTTCTATTTCACCTCAAACCAGGACAAGAAGTCAGAGACAAACTAGAAGTACTTATGATGAAGCAGTTCAGGAGATGTCAGAGATGCTGTCAGGTAACTTCCTATCCCCTATTTTGTTTTGTCAAAAGCCTCTGAGCAGGATAAACTCAGAAGGTTCTTTAAGATATGTTGCAGTTTAAGAATATAAACATTATATCAGTAAGCTCTGGTATCTAAAAATCCAAGACACTATCTCGTATATCAGAAATACTGTGTAAAAGCAATTTTTCCATCTGGGATTCTGAATACATGCTGGGTGTTTTATGCCTCAGTTATATTTGAAAATGAATAGTTCTGGTATTTTATGGTGTTCCAGTGTCATTGTTTCCTATGATGGAGCTGTCTTTGCCAGTCACTGTGTGCTGAGGGGCATAATGGTCACAAAACTCCTCTCCAAGGTCTATTGCAACCTTCTTGCTGGATGAGAACCCGTTTGAAACCACTAAATAATGCAAGTGTCCTAACTTTGTGAAAAGGTTGCTATGCCAGCTGTGATGTGGAAACCTGCAGAATCTCTAGGTAGGTAGCCCATCTGGAAATAGTCCTCCAACGGGGGCTTTCTGACATGACCGCAATAAAAGAAATTCTAAGCATTAAGGAAAGTATCAGTGAGCAAATACTCTGTCAGGAGGAGTATGCAGATGCAGTGAGACTGGAGCTTTCTTGTATTAGTCTTACTTTCAAAGGTACTGAGTTTTCATTGCAGTGCAGACGTAGTGTTGGCTATGTGTTCATGGAAGGAGAATGATCCAGATGATGCAGGAGCCACATGGCCTTCCTGTTGGCTGCTGTCAAGGAGAAGAGCACAAGAAGGGCCTTCACAGCTCTTTCTGGCCCTGCTGATCAGCAGCCGCATCCCTACATCCAAGGAAATTTAATTAATGTAAAGCCACCTTCATCTTAACTCTGAAATACACTGGTGTATGGTTCCAGCACAGCTGAGTATCTAGTCTCCAGGACATTAAATGCTGTTCTTGAATACTACTGGACCTAGCAAGCCAAAAACACTGTCTTAGTATAGTGGGTTTGAATTTTCAGAAATTTACTGTGCTATCTCATTCAGCTGCACTAGAGTCAGGGAAAGACAATGAATAGCAAAGGTTATATTAACGTATAATGCAGGGAGGTAACCTACAGGCAATTGTCAAACATAATAAAATGCACAGACTTTAAATGCAGCTGCATCAAACCTCCTGCCCAGTCCATCCAGACCATGGCTGTTGAGCTGGGTGACTGCTTATTGCAGGATGTATCTAAAAGGATATTGCCCTCACACTGGCCAGTTGTGCTTACCAGCAACCAATTTCCTCTGTGAATTGGTTCATTTTTTGCTATCAGCCCTAAACTGAGTCCTAGCACATTAGGATGAAAAAATAAAACAAAGCTTAACACCCAACCTAGAAAGTTTGCCATCCAAATGGACAAGAGAAAAGAAGCATTGAATACCTTCCTTAAATGAAGAAGAGTGTATCAGGGGGCTGGGGACTCCTGGGGGCTGGGAATGTTGGTGGCTCCCTGGGGCAGCAGGGCAGCTGGCTGCATCCTGGGGTAGGAGTGCACCTAATAGGGGACTCGCAGGGACTGAACACAGTCAGGCAGTGAATCAGTGATGCAGGGAAGAAATAACTCAATGTTTCCTACTAGACACACCACTGCCTTGAAGACAAGGTCTTCTTTAATCCTGCTTCCCAAAAGATAAGGAAGGAAAACTCAACTGGCCACCACCTGCCCCACAGAGAGAGTTCAGTCCTGGTCCAGCTCCTACACCAGGGTGGGCAGGACAAAGCCCTTTGCCTACTTTTTTCTCCCCTGAAGAAGCTCTACATCTCCCAAAGGCATGGTGGAAAATAAATCTCTCAGCTGCCACCTAAGCCTAGCCTAGGCTATGGCTCACTATAAAGATCTACAAATACATCTTCAATAAAAATTAATTATTTTGTTATCCTGAAGAACGTATAAAGATAAGAAATGTTACTATGCTAATGGTATGTCGATAAAACAACCATTTGCCAGGCTGGTGGTGCCGACCAATTAAGGAGGGCACGCAAGCCATGGACAAGACTTTTCTGCATGTGGCAAATTACTCCAGTGTGAGCACGGCAGGATAATAGAAAACAACACAAAGGGAAAAAACGGAAATAGTTGTGCTGGAAGAAGTGCCCAGCATCCTGAAGCAGGTGTGATTTATAGCTCAGCACCTCAATTAACTGTGTCCTCTGAGGAGAGGGTCTGGCCAGGACCGAGGGAGCAGCAGAGTGCAGGGGTGAAGTGCTGCGGCCAGGCAGAGGGGAGGAAGGTGTTCATCAATGTCCCGCTCGCACAAGGTCCCACTGTGCCAGAGCTGTACTCTGTCATGCAGTTTCCTACTTCTGGAATGAAAAATGATCTAATTGATGCCTACAGTCATGTTGTGGGGCCCTTAATAAAACTAGTGCACATGACTAGGTCAGAATAGGTGAACTAAAAGTCTGTTTTCCAACTTTCATGAAAGTTAGAAGATTGGATGGCTAAAGCCGGGTAACCTCCTTATCTAATTCTTTCAAAAGCATATAGGGTTTATGCATTTCCAAAGAGCAAGAAGACAAAGAGAAGTTGTTTTCATAACATCTGATTCAGCCATGCATATACCCACATGCATATAAGCAACCCCAACAAATTCAACTATGGAGATAGAATGCAACAATGAAACTAGTCATATGCTTTATATTAGATATTTGCTTAAGCACCCTATGCCTTAATATACTTCTCATGCAGAAATGAAACCAGCGCGTTTACTTGGCTGTTAAGCACTGCTGATTAATACTAAAATTGCAAAATATTAACCAAAGCTAAGTCAACTGAATGCAAAGGAATGGAAATGAAGAGTTCTGGCAGATCAGGGGAAAAAAACAGCGTGGAGAGGCTGGAAGCATTCTGTGTGTTTTTGTGGAGTGAACCTAACTGTAGCATATTGGGATTCATTTTGCAAAGACTTGATCACTTGTAGTTTTGCTCTGATATTGCCATAAGGCCTTTTTAGTAACATTTTTGTGAAGTCAAAGCATTGGCTAGAATAAAAAGAAGTATGTACTACAGTTGCTTTTAAGCAAATGAATTCTGCTGTTACAACAAATGTGTCACAAGACTGTGCTTAGATCTATAGGAATGAACTCTCCCTGCCCTGTTTTCCCCTTTCAATACAGCATAAACTGTGAGGCAAAAGGACCCTGCACTTTTAACAAGCCTTCCCATGACAACAAATTACAGCTTTTATGTATTAAATCATCCAAAGGCCATATCTTCCCTGTTACGGTGCAAGTATCTCCAATGCCATCTACTGAAAAGTAAGCTTTTAAAAAAGATTTCAAGGTGCAGCTATTCCAATAAACCATAATATGTTCATCGTAACACCCAATCCCTTACTTATCATCAAACCAGTTAGATCTCAGGGAAAATTACTAGTGACTTCCTGTTTTTATAAAGTTTTTTTTTTATGGGAAGGAATAGATGAAAAAAACAAGTTTTACTTTGTAAACAAGTTTGTACTAACGACTGCATGCAACTATTTTCCAGAAAATGAAAGGAAGAACAAGAGGTGATTTATTTGTTCAGGACTTCCACATTTACCTCTAATACTGAAGTTTTCCTTCTGGCATTTTTCTCAAGGCCATGTAACTATACTTGCTGTGACTATGTCTGCTGATCCTTTTACTGCCTCTTTTTTGTTGACTTTTGACAAAACAGGGCCTCCCTGCTGTCTGTATCTTCATTGAAGTAATCACTACTACTTGTGTTTGGAGTAAAAATCCTGGTTGTTCCAGCTAACTGGTTCCAGAGCTGCCTCCTACAAATACCAATGTGAGGTCTGGCAGCACGTCATTGTGCATTGGGTTCAAAAGCACAAAAATTTTGGCTATTACTTTCTGTACTTAATTGTTACATATGTTGCTCCATAAGCAATTATTTATAATTGAATGAGCAGTGTAGTGACTTCAGTTAACCACATTTCTTCAGTAATTCTGTGTTGACTGTGAGATTCTTATTAGAAGTGTGAAAAAAAATCGAATTAATTATATTAGCTTCACAATAAAACACAATACAATCAGAAATAGAAGAGTATAAAGCATTACATGATCAATGTACAATTTCCAGTTGTTTAGGAAATCTAAATGCAGCCCTTTCCCCCCAGAAAAAGCAAACCCTGAAACAGTGGTGGCCAGAAGGCAGAGACTAAACATCCACACATATAAGTATACTCTACTGTACAGAGATTAGAGTCATGTAGGAGGTTGCTGATAACTTGTGTAATAAGAAATTAATGAAACTTTTCTTTCAGGATTCCTAACATTGCAATTCACATGAAAATCTCTTTTTAACTCAATTGAATTTTAATAGTTTATAAATTGTTTTTCACTGGCAATTCCTAAGAAAATTTGATAGTCTGCCAAAACAATAACATAACATTAGTAGTCCAAGGCAAGGACCACATCGCACCTGCAACATTAATCTGCACTCTACTGGGAACTGGCACATACCAAAAAATTGTACTGGCTTCAGGGGAATAGAGGATAGCAGGCTGGGCTTCCTTTCACCATTACCATATATTCAATACAAGTATCTGCAATCCTATTTCTGCCTTCTTTGGGATCTCAGCTTAACTGTTACTCACATCTCTGCTGTCAATGTGAGACAGAAAGATCCATCTCGTCCCACCCAAGAAAAAGCCTTCATGCTGCTAGATCATGGAATTAGTAATCTTGGTTAAAAGGCAGAGTTTATTGCAGAAATTTAAGGTTTCAAATCCTGATAATGAAATACAAGTAAAGCATTGATTAAATGTTTCAGGTAGATTGCTGAATCTTTTCTCTTTTTTTTTTTTTGAAGAGGGAAATTATGTACCAAGACACTGTATTCACAGAAAATGAAATACTCAAAAATTATGAAGTACTGGTCTTAGAGTTTTAAAATATGTTTAGTTTTTCCCTTTGTGATTATGGTGTATGAAATCATACTCAAAAATTTATTATAGCCTATTTTGTCCACTGAGACTGCACAGGGGGCATTTTGAGAACAACTGTAACCCTGGCAGTTTCTAATTTTCAATTTGCAACCCGCTTTTTAACCTTTTTGTTCCATAATTACTTCATCTGTTTTGAGGAAGCCAGTCTAAACACTGTTGTATTTCTAAATGAGCTGGGCCAGTCCCATTAACTTGTTCAGGCCACTGCTTTGGAAAAATTTCCACTCATTTTTTTGTGTTGCAGGGAGCCCTTCTAGGCTTACCTCTTCATTTCCCTTTGTCTTGCAATTCTCTCAGAAAACTGTATTTTGCAACTTCAAGGCCAAACAAATAAACAAACAAAAAAGACACTTCCAAAGGACTATTTTGTCAAAGAAACCCTGTACGTCCCAGGAAAGCTTACTTCCTCACTTGCAAAGCATCAAGGGGTTGTAGCTGTCTCTGGATCTGAACAATTTTATTCCTCTTACCCTACTTTTTCTGCATAAGTGGTAGCAAAATCCATAGAAAAAGATACTTATCTTCCTTTAGGCAGACCTCTTTTGCTCCATTACTGTCATCCATACAAAAATACACTAGTAAAAGGCTGGCAATAATACATAGTATAGAGCTGATGATATGTGATTTCTGTATTCAGTAATTCCCCTTCAAAAAAGCAATTGCGTCACTCAGTGGAGTCATTACAGAAGCAGTTGTCATTCATACTGCCTACAGAATTAAATTCAACACTAGTTCCTAAGGTTTTTCCTACAATGTGGTATGATTCAGACTGATGGTGTCTTCCATAACTTTTGTTTTTTACTTGGTAGGTATAAAATTCATTTGGTTATCAGTCTTTTGTTAATGGACATATTGGGAAGTTGTGTCCGTGAAATCCAGATCTCCCAAAGCAACTTCTTGTCAACTGTTTTCCACATGGCAGGTCCAATATCCAATGAAGTCTGAGACAAACCTGGAAAATGTGAGTAAGAAGACATACCTTTTTCTAATTCCACTGGTAACATTTAACCAGACTCCTCATTGTTGGTTGGATTGCATTGTGGTTTTTCTTATTAAGGATTCTATACAGTCTGGAGTCTTCTGCAGATTTCTCTCATTTACACCTTCAGTGGATTTCTGGAAAAAAAATATCTGCTCTCTTAAAGGGAATGATTGTTGCTATTCATTCTTTCACTTTCTTCAGCGATGTTGCATGAAATACGATCCACTCAAAAGTGTCTAGGTGAAAACTGCTCATTTTCCTTGAGCTTCATGGCACTGCATACCTTTTTCAGCGTAACTGTGCAAAGCAGTTTCTTTGTGGCTGGCAGCATCATGATCCCATACACTTTTAACAGTCTTCCCTATTTCACAGATCTACACAGGTTCATTATTTTTTTTTGGTCCTTCTCCCCTGCTTAGTTGAATCATTATAGCAAATTTTCTTCATCATTTTTTCTGAAGAGATCTGCAGTTAATTTTTCCTAGACTGCTGTCCTATGCATCTTTATAGCAGCTGTTTTGAGTTCCCCAATGATCATTTCTACACCAATAATATCAAGTTCCTCCATCTTGTCAGCTATATCAAAGTTGCCTATTGTTCCAGTGGGAAACCTCTTTGATATATAATGCTTGACACATCTTTTCATTTGCTTATAAGAAATGATTAGAATATTTCCATGTCTGTTTTCTATTGGCCCTGAAGTTCTCCAACTAAAATAATTTATAATGCTTTTTGTGATTGACAGCACTTTCATACCTCTTTTTAATGTCTGCCATTTTCAATGCCCAGATTTAAGTACAGTCATAAGCACAGGGATATACTTATTTGCCTGATTTAATAACCTTTTTAGGCGTTTACTAAGATATACTTGCATTTCTATTTTTTGGCACTTCTTCTCATGTCTTGATAACCTCTTACCCAATATCTCTGAAGAGATTCAGCTTTGATTATTTGCCTTTGGTGATGACATCCCACATGGCTTCATCAGTCTGTTCTTGCTGTTCTCGAAAAACCTTAATATGCTCTCTACCAGACAGACATAGGGACCACTGAGCTTCTCCAAGCTTTTTAATAACATAATCATTTTTATATCATCCTCTATATTATGATAATTAAAGTGCTATTTTTATTGGAGAAAGGTTGTAAGACTGTGATGTTTCTGATTGCTTTCTTTGCAAATTATTTCTTTGTTTTCATTGACGGCACTGCTGCTCACTGCCCATACGTGCTCTGCTTTTCTCTTTCATTCCTCATGCAAGGAGGGATAAAACATGGTCTCTCTGTTTCTCCATTATACCATCTGGTTAAACCAAAACTACTTTATAAATCTTTATGTGGAGGTGTATATTACTACCACAGGATGATCTTGCCAATGAAGGCACACAGGCCATTTTCCACCATCTACACGTGAACCATTTCTAGACATGCCACTACCGTGGGGCCTGCAACAGTCTGTCTGTGTGTGTGCAGACATTGCACACAGGCCAAGGAGTAACTCGGTCTCAGTTTACTGTGGTTTTTCATCATGATTAGCTCAGCTCTGCTCTTCCTACTGGATAGATCATCACTTCTTGATCATGATGCAATCTGCTCCTGACCATCTGGCCTCACTTAGTTTTCCAGTTTCCTATGATTTTTTCTGACTTTTTTCAGCCTGTAGAATCAAATGTACCTTCCATAATTCCATACACAAGAAAAAGGTACCCTTCAGCAGAATATTTTTCAAAATATGGGCTGCTTTCACAGGTAAGTTTTGACTCTCATCTATCAAGCACACCGATTGTACACTATCTGTGGCTTTAAAAATCTGAGATTCAGCGGCATTAACATTTACAGCAATTTCAGACTAGGTACTAGGAAGACAGATGTGACTTCATGCATGTCTTTTAGTTCATTGTCAGCTTACGATTACCAGCCGAAAGTTCATTACTGTAATTTCAAGCATACAGAAGCAGTTTGCTTCTTAGCTGAGCAGTTAAACTTTCCAACAGAGACAGAGAAAAATGAGTTTCTCAATGAACTTCCAGGCATTCTGCTACATTTTTCAAAGCTTTCTGGGTTGATGAGTGCTGTGTGAGTAACCAGGTGCTGTTTGAACACCCACAAGAGATAATATGACTTCTACAGTTCTGAACCCACCACTCTCAGAATATATGCATTGGTGAGCAGTTACTTGATTTTAACTTTACTACTTGATCTAGTCATCATTGAGGTCTGCTGTAAGAATGACTGGTTGCAACCAAAGGGACAATTAGATAATTTCATTAGAGTTGTCTAAGGTAAAATGTGTAAATACCCCTTTTAGTTAGCTAATAAAAAAATCTTCCTGTGAAGTTTGTATTAAAGTCTTTTCAGAAAAGTTAATAAATATACAGGTGAATTATTGCCCTGAACATAAAAGTGACCCTCATACTTCAGGCAGAGGGTCAGATTTATAAGTGTCAAAATTATGTTATCATAGTGCCCAGCAGTAATATTCTTTTGGCAGACATAGATGAGGTAAGTGGTGATGTGACAAAAAGTAAATGGAAAGTTCTGTAGTTTAGTGAAGATTAGCAAAAATTGTGGAAAACTCTAGAATGACCTAGCAAAGCAGCATTTATTATGCAAAGAAGTCTAAGTGCAGTGAAAGAATACGTTGGATTTTAATATGTGGCCACATCTTGTATGCAGATCCTTTATTCTCTCAACTCTATGCAGTTTCTTCTGGGTTTTCAATTACTTTTAACCTTTTAAGAAAAACATCAGGTCATTATGGACAGCACAATTAAGACGTGTACTTATTGTGCAGGGGTGGTCAGAAAAGTTAATTAGATGTTAGGCTGCTTTAAGAATGAGACAGAGAATAAATAGGAAAAGATAAAATATTCTTTTATGTATGCTGATATTCCAAATTCACCTTGAATACTGAATTCACTTTACATTGTATTGTCTCAAAAAGAAGGGGATGTAAATTATATAACGGTCCAAAAAAAAAAAAGACCAATGAAAGGAATTCATTAGTGTTATGAACAAGTGAGGTAATTGCATCAGAAGGGACCAAAAAGTCCAGGGCTATTTCAAATGGAAGGATGTTGAAGATGCAATAAGGATATAGCTAGAGGAGATATAGTGGGATCATACAGAGAAAACATGATAGCAGGGAGACTGAATCGGTGATGCCATTTGTACCTTCTTCTAATAACAGAACAAAGGAGCTGTATAATTGCTTTCTGTGATTAAACAGTAGCTTCATAATGTTCAAAAGAAAATTCTTTCCCTTTCTGTAATGAAAAATTAACTTGTGGAACGCAATGATGCGAGAAATTGAACAAATAGCTTAGTGTGATGCAAGGATGGATTACAGTGCCAAGAGGGAATAAGAAAAGGCTATGCAATCACACAGAATAAAATAAAACAACAGAGGTCATCAATCCTAATGCTGCTAACCATGAGCCATTCACGTACCAGCATTCGTGTTGTTCATTATCACTAGAGCTGTGCTTTGAAGGAACAGTACTGCAACATCGGTAAGATCACAATAGGAGGCTAAAAACTACCTCTCAAACAGTATCCTGAGCTGTGACCATCAGTCTGTTCCCACATGTCATCTCCTAAATTTCTAACAGTGGAGACCACTAACCTGAAACCACCACCAGTCGGACTCCCTGACTGTGCTCATGCTGGAATGTACTCTTTGCCCATCTTCCCCATGCTCCTTGCAGAGGACACTGCATTTGGGACTATCCAGGCAAATTACTGCAGTGGCTCTGTAGTATAGATTTATTGATTGCATTTAGGGGTTGCAACGTAGGGCTTTTAATAACTTCCACAGTATCATAACACACTGCCTGTGATTGTCACTTCTCACCAGAGAAATTTGCACAGTGTGCAAGAATGACAATGCTCGGGGTACTAAAAAGGCAAGAAAACCACCAGCGTGTCGCTCAGAAATACTGCCTCCTGAAGGAGTAAAACAAATCCACAGCCAGAGGAACAGTCATATTGCACCTGAGAGTCAGTTCTGGCCTTGCCTTTCAGCAGCAGGCTGCAAAGCAGAACTTCACACTGCTCCTGAGAGGCTTCACCCTCCACAGGGCTGAGCGCTCTGCCTGGAGCCCATCCAAGCCATTAGCCCGATGACTGGGCTGCCCTGCTGCGCCCGGACGGACTCCTCGTGTGCGATGGTTAAGCTTGTGCTGTGCTGGGTTGCAATCGGTTGCCTGCTCCCTTTGGGATCAAGTTTCTGGAGAGCTCAGAGAGGGATTTTTTGAGCTCTCCAGAGTGTAGCAATTTTATGCTTTATCTTGGACTGATTCCCTGCTAGATGGTGTAACAAGTCCCTAGGCTGAGGCAAAGGGAAGAGCAGATGTCACCTCCCAGCTCCCCTGTGGAGGTGTCTTTGGTGGAAGCTGGTCCCGCCAGGGGTCCAAAGAGCCCCACCACCTGCACTGTCCTTCCCCAAGCACAAGGATTGCAAAGGTCCCCGTTTTTCAGTCAAATTAAGCATAAGAAAGGGTCCTTGCCCAGTCACATTAACATCAGGGACAAAGTATTCATGTGGCAAGGGGGCCCGCAATATGAATGAGTGTATGTAGGTGGAGATTCGTAACACCAACTTGAATGCGGAGTGTGTAATTCAGGGGCTATTGGTTGTTATGGAGTTCAACTCAAGTGGAAAGTAACAGAAAAAAAATTCGTGATACTTGCATATAGAAGAACCTCCAGCAGAAACATAACGTGGGGGATATTTTTATATCTTTAAGAAAGCAACCGAGAGGCAATTTTTGCATGATAAAAGAATAAACCGATGTAGTTTCTTTCTGCAGGCGGGTACTTTTCCCCTTCACTGGCAATGGCAGAGGCTTCCAGCTGACTCCAAGCAGGAATTCAAAGCCAGCCAGATATCTGTGGGTGACTGGCCTCTGTTCAGTTATAAGTTAAGCAGTGAATTTCTGATGTTGTTAAATACAGTTCAGGTCTTAGCTTAGTCTACTCTGTTCTTTGTATCCAGTGTACTGTTGCACTAACCATTTCCAAAGGAAAAAATCAGTACACTTATCTATCCAGTCTGTTATCGTGGATGTAAAGTTACTTTGGAATTTTATTTATAGACTCACACAGATGCTGTGGGGAAAAACTTGATATCTTTTCATTACAAAACAGGAGTGATGCCTGTCTGAAGCTGACATACTGGAAGAGCCTAAGATAGCTACACTGGATGTGACAGAAGAATAGTTTGGAGCTATGACATTAACTTAATGCAACCTGTGTTTTACTCCTCAGTAGGAGTTTTATCTGTGTATATTCTGGTTCTACAGAGAAACAAAAAAAATCTGTAACCTATCTTTGGCATAGCAAAGAGAGAGTTGATACCCCACAAAATAAGAAAAAATCTCATATTGTTGTGTAAGACTTTCTCTAGTTTGTGTGCTGTCACATTATTCATACTTTTGCAGCTAATGAGTTTAAATGGCTTTGAATTGTTCTATGAAGAAAGTTACTCACGGCTGGGCAAAATATTTGTTGTGAACATTTGCTGTGAATGCAACCCATTTTCTCTGTGAATTGCAGACAAGCCTTGCTAATTTCTGCGCACATATGCGCTATTCAGGCTTCAGACAGATGAGACAAACAAGCCCTTTTTGGTGCATGAGTCAGATACGAGCTCCTATGTTCGACTGTTCATCTTCTCTGGTGCAGGATTAGTCAAGTGAGTCACCATGTTTATTCACGATTCTTCATTTTGCAGTTATCCTTCATGGCTGTTCTTCAGCCAAGGGCTGCCCCGTGTTATTTGGGGCTCATATGAGGGCCCTTCCTTCACCAAGAGGTCACAAAATGTGAAGATCAGGTCTTGCAGTGGTTGGACTGACTGCCGTTTCCCTCTGATGCCAGAGAGGCAGCGTAGCAGCTCATGTTCATGACTTTGAATCAAGACATGAATCCCCAAGGACTATATGTTAGTAATTTCCAGTGCTTTTTTCAGTAGAGGTAAGTTTTAAAATTCTAAAATAAATACATGCAGTAAAAAAACCCAGAAGTGTTCTAAGAACACACTATCAGAAGTTGGGGCTTTCTTATCAATTCTTCATGAGCAGAAAGGAGAATTTAATCTGCTGAAATAAATGACTTCATATGATTTATGAGCACAGGTTCAAAATCCAATGCTGACTGAATTCCAAGAGCTTTTCCATGAACAGCGTTCCTTGGCTGTGTGTGGGAGCAATTCAAAATGCTCCTTCCTGGGTTCTCCCTCCTCCACAAGCTTGTTGTTCATGTCTCCCTTTCTAAGCCTTTCCTTACAGCTTCTTCAGCTTCAATTAGCTCAAATAACCTGTGACAACCTGGGCATGTTTTTCTGGACCTTCGTCTTTCTGCTTCCTCTTCCGTGTATTACTCCCAGTGGGAATCCTCCTTGCAGGGCAGTGCCAGCTCTCCCCCTACTAGAAGCTAAGCGCGCATTTCTGTTCTCCGTTGGTGATTTACTGTATGGGGAGGGAATAAAGTGAGATGTGGTGTCTTACCTGATTTGTTACTATGCCGTGTTTGCAGCTGGCCAAGCGCTATTCAGCTTTGGCTGTAGCTTTTTTGTGAGATGTACTATACTGTCTTCTCTTCTTAGGTGTTCAAACAGACTCAATGAAACCAGTTTTATATTGCTCAGTCTTTTGTTAACTTATGTTAAATGTGATGGTGTAGCTTCACTGCTTTGTTACGTTTAAAAGGTGATAAATTCATTGATTTGGTATTCCAAGACTTTTTTAAACAAGTAAAGAAACCCCTTTTATCTGCATTTGGATTTAACTAACCCATCTTTTAAGTATTACAAGACAGAGGCTCTTACCGCATACTGACTTAGGGATGTTAAGCTGAGTTGTCTGCAGCTGCCAAGATAACAACACTGATCCAAACTTTGTTAGCCTGCTGTCTTGTGGGACAGTCAGGATTTTTAGTGACAGTTTGTTTTTGCTTACTACCAGACAATCTTAATGGCTTCAACTGTCAGTACTTCTGTATGTTTGTACTTTTAACCATCTGAATAATCCAATTAATTTCGCTAGCATGCCTAAAACAGAGCCTGTGCTTAACTGTTCAGAGGTGGTAATGTCAAAAGCCTTTACTGATGCTATCTTCTCCAAAATGTATCACTTTCTTGCAGCGTGTCTTATTTGACCCCTTATTTTCCAACAGTTCCTCAGCTTTATTATCCATGTATCTCTTCAAAATGACTGGTGGCAGAGACATGCAAATAGATCATTTAATTTCCTGCAATGTCTTTATCCCCTGTAATTGTTCCCATTGCACCCTGGTACTCCACTGAGCCTTTTGATTCTCTCACAGCCTGCTTACGCCTCTTATAATTAAGTAATTTCTTCTTATTTATTTTCATGTTATGCCTTTGGCTAATCTCTCCACCAAATCCCTCAGCTAAACCATCTTCATTTTTGTTTTACATTATTGTTCCTTACCACTAGCTTCTGTTGGGCTAACTTCCCATTTTCCAAAGGGTATCTGAAGAGCCTCTTTTGTGGTACCTTTCCATTCAGCCAAGGCAGATAGGCCCTCTCCCTCCCTCCTCCTTTTTGTCTTTCTGGGGCTTGTGCAAATCTTTTGTAACTCATTAGTGGCTCACTTCAGCAGGCTCCATGCTGAATCCTTACAGCACCTTACACATTTCCCTTTGTGTAAGTCACTTTTTTTTGTGTGAGAGGGTTAAACTGGTGGGGAGGGGGGTTGGAGGAGAGAAGGGAACATTAAGCAAAGGAACAAAAGAGACAGACTAATAGAAAGTGGTTCTGTGTTCATGCATAGAAAATGATTTGGATGCAAATCAGTCACACAGCTGAATGATTTGTCTCAAAGCCTCAAGATTCGGGAGCAGAGGGCTTCAGCCTCAAGTGGCACTCTGATTTCTATCCAGACCCTGCAATTCACAAAACAGCGTGCCTGCAAACAGCCCACCTGGAGGACTTGTGTGCTGCTTTCGTGTCTCCTTGTACTCATCTGAGAAAACATCTTTGTTTTCACTTTGAGTTATTTCCTACACCATGTCTTAAAACTGCAAATACATAGAGGGAGGGAAGGATCTGGGCAAGGAACAGCCAAATTAGTTACACTCTAAGAAAACTGGGTGCTGTATCTCCCAGGCAAATAATTTCTACTGAAAGTACAGGGATGTACAGGTGAGTAATTGCTTGATAATCTGGTGATTTATGTAGACACCTAAACAAAGATTGGAATTCCTGAGGATAAAGTCTGAGAGGAAGATTTTGCTCAATCAAATGAAACATTTCATTGTGATTTAGAGTTTAAGTGGATTATAGAAGATGCCTGGTATGTACCATTTCTATACAACCCTACTGAAATCATTACACAGCTTTTAAAAGCATCAGAGGAAGCAGGATCAAGAATATGAGTTTGCATTTTCTATTAAGAAAACTTCTTCCCAAAAATAAAGGATGAAACCTTTTCTGATCACAATGTGGCCCTATTTTTACAACTTCAGTAATATCAAGTTTTCAGTGCATTTTAAGATTTGCAGCTGTGGGGTTAAATCGACCTCTGGATTAGTCCATCTTCCCCAGTCTAGCCAGAAAGACCATCCATGAATGATGATATCATTCTATGTTGATGCCAACAAAAGAGTGGAGAAGGCTGGCGTGTGTGTGTGTGTGTGAGGAGACACTGCACACCTCTGAGACCTTCCATGGGGCAGTTCTTGTGGAAGGCTGACCCCCTTGTATGGGGATGCTGGCGTAGATAGGGTCTAGGCGTGCATTTGCTCTTTTCATCACTGAACGTGTAGTAATTTAATGCTGTCACGTGAAAGTCATCACCTGTTTCAGCTGGGCAGTGGGTAGTATATTCATATCACAGGATTTTGGAATAAATTTAGACTGAAAATAAATGTCAGTTGCCAATCCCATCAATATGCCTTCACCTTACGTTGCTAAGGAAAGTAATCCTTCAGTTTGTCTGTTTAGCACAGGTTCCCCATATGATTTGAAAAGGTCAAGGTCATCCTGTTACTGCAAATGAGGGAGGGATGGTCCGGTACTCAACAAAAACAAAGTTAAATATCTTAACGCTCTATGTATTACAAGTTGCCTCAGCAATTATATTTCAGAGAAGCTTCTAACTTTGGCAGAGAGGCATAGTTCAAGGGACCATGTCTTTAGAGAAGGAATGTACATTTCCACTCAAAATCTGCTGAAATAAAAGACAAAGAATAAGAAAACACTTCACCATTTACTTCTAATAGAAATTGATCATGTGTTGCTGCCGTTCAAGGGTAGAGGTCTTGACAGTAGAGAAGTTTGTTTTGATTGCACGCAGGTTTTTTCTCTCAGGCAGAATTTGAAACAACACTCTTGTAGGCTTAGATGACTTGTTTTAAATTAAAGAAAACAGCAGAAAAGGATTAAATGAAAATCTCCGTGGGATAACATGGTGGGAGCCTTCCCTATAACAGACCTCAGGACTCATCAAAATTTGACAATTATGCAGAGGAAAAGCAGACCGCAATAACAGTATGTTACAATTTCATTTTTACAGAAGGTTAAGCTGTACTTTCTGAAGCTTTCCTTGCTTGTTGAATCTGTTGTTTGTAAATCATCTTAAGGGAAAGAAAAGATGACGAGAGGGCCTGCTTCAGCTTACTCAGATGTAAATACGGAATAAGTCATTAAAGAGTCCAACTTGCTTTTGTAAAATGCATGAGATGGAAGTAGAGAGTGGCCCAGGCTTCTCAGTACAGACTTTCACATTAAGGAAAACATTTAAACATTTTCTTCTCTGTCACTTGCTATCTCCTTCAGGGCCTCCAAGGTTTCTAATTATTCTCCCAGAGCTGAGGGAAGCCTTGCAGCCAGCCTGCTGGTAGCTGCTAATTAATAAACAGTTCCCATTCTGAGTGGATGCAGCTATTTTCCACGTTGCATTTGGTTTGCAGAAATAAGGGAACAGTCGAACATTATTGTGCAAAGCCTTGGATCATTCCCTCCACTTGAGCAGGAAGCCAGGGACCCTAGTGGTAACTGTACCATTTATATTAATATTGTACCAATTTATTTCCTTTTCTGATTTTCCTCTTTATAATAGACAGAAAAGAAGGGAAAAAAACCCACAAACAAAAAACCTGGCAAAGTATATCCAAAGGAGCAGGGATTTAAACTGATAGTCTGAATCCGTTTTATTTCACCACAGAGAAATATTTTCCCAAAGTAGCTTAGCTAAAATCTATTGTAAGGAAGCCAGAAGAATCAAAAAGATTTAATTCAGGGTTTATTTTATCCACCAGTGAGCAGGACTTATCACATCAAGCAGAGGAATGTGAGTTTCGGAGCAGGAGCGCTTTAGTGACACCTCTGAATAAACTCCCTTTTCAGAAGAACTCTACCAGAATAAATCCCCGTCCCTTGCTCATGGCCCATCCACAGCAAAGCTGAATATCTTGAGGTTTGAAGATAACTGCAACCATTGATTTTTTTGTTTTTTTCTGCTTTGGCTGCAGGAACTCCTTCATAGATATCCTTCGGGCTATCCTACTGTCGTTGGAAGTACTCATTGAAGATCAGGAGCTTCAGATAAATGGCTTCATTCTAATTATAGATTGGAGCAACTTCTCCTTCAAGCAAGCCTCCAAGCTTACGCCGTCTATCCTCAAACTGGCCATTGAAGGGTTACAGGTAGGTGGAGGGTAATACATGTACCTGCAACTTCCATTGCTGCAGCCAGTGATTTTTGCCTTATCAGGCACTGGGCAGAGTCAAGGGTGGTGGGAGAAAAAAATCCAGAATGCTTTAGTGTCCCACCCACTCACAGCATAGATTGATTTTCAGATGTGTCATTTTGACTGTCTTTCTCTTCTATGTCAGCTGTAAGTCGGCGTAAACAATGCGTATGTTACTTACTGCAGTATTAAGAAGGACAGTTAGAGATTTGAGGTTTAATCCATCAGAGAATTCAGAGGGATTAAAATCCAGCAGCGTCTGCCTTCTGGAGCGTGCAGTCCACATGCAAGCACATCTGTATGCAGAGGGAGGGTGGCAGGAGAAGAGGGTAGCTCCCTCAGCAGATGAAAATGTGCTGTCGTGTTCACGTGGATGCATTTGAGTTGGAGGGAAATGAGAAGAGGGAGGACAGGCTCCTTGTCGTGCCCCCATTCTGACTGCCTTAATTTGTCACACAAGATCCTGTTACATTATGGTTCAGACTGTTGAGGGGCTCCGCATCCACTTGGTACTTGCAAATAAATAGGAGCAACCTAAAACCGTACGCTGTTACAGGGATAGGTGGAAAGTGAGGACAAGGCAGCTAAGGCCTAATGGCGCAGCCTGAGGGTGAGGATAAGCTGTTGTGCTCAGAGAGGACTTTAGCCCTTTCCACTAGAGTCTGAGCCCATCTCTGCTGTTAGACCTGAGATGGATTTTTAGGTTTGAAGTAGTCTGACACAACCTTATAAATTGTGGACATTTGATAGAATCCAAGGACTATTTAGGTTGGAAGGACCTCTGGAGATCACCTTGTCCAAACCCCTGCTCAAAGCAGGGATGACTTCCATCTTAGACCAAGTTGCTTAAGGACCACGTTTCATGTAGCTACATATTTAAAAGAAGAGATTTTATAAGTCATTGTTTTTCCATTTTATTTTTAGTACTTTTCAGGTATCCTGCAGTCATAAATACCTCAGGAATAATCTTCCCTGGTGGGTGTCTATTTTAACTTTAACTTATATACTAGAAAGAACAATTTGTTCAACTAATTTTTTGACAAACAAATTGTCTACAATTAGATCATGATTATCTCTACTTTATGTTATTATTCAAATATGAGGTAGAAAAATCTGCCAGCAGTTTTAAGTCTGTGTTCCCCTTTGTGGGGAATTTTCATATATTCTAACAAATTAGAAAGTCAAGCTGTGCAATTAGTCCCTAGGACAATACCTTATCTTCTCCTGCTGATACTATCACTTCATCTGCCTTTCTTCACAGAATAACATTCTGTGGTTCAAAAAAATCCTCCAGTCAGAAGGAAGATAAAGCGAAGTGACGTTGGTAAGGAAATCAAATTCTAGCAAGGTGTCCTTGTGCCTGTCCAAATTTTGCACTTCCAACTCTCCAGTAAGAGGCCAGTCCAGCCTTCATCCCATCTGATTTCTGGCCACGGCGCTGCCAGGTAGTCTGCCTGCAGTTTATTTGCAGTTGCTGGCAACAATATGTTTCTGGAACTACCAAAGCCTGGGAGTATCAAAGCTGATCTTGTGATTGTGTCATTAGCCTGAAATCCCGTGCTGGGCAATTTAAGGAGGTTACCTTTCTTGTTGGTGTGTGGGCATTTCATTTTTCATTTAAAGTCAAGTTACTGTTGTCTTCTCCATGATGGGTAGAAATAAAACTCTCTCTAAAAAGGACAAATTGGGATAATGCGTCCTAGACTTTTCTAACCACTGGTGGGCTTGATGAGTTGTAGGGGTTGTGAGTGCTGCACACCGATTTACCAGGTTTAGAAGCAAGTCATTCATGCTTATAAAGCACATATTTAGCAAGCAATGTTGGTGGGGTTTTTTTAGGGGAGAGGTTTTTTTTGCTCTCATCATTGCTGTTGAAGTACCTTCATTCAGACTTTCTTCTATTATTATTTTAAAAGAACTACTGCTATCCTAATGTAAAATTTATGTAAAATGTAATTGAAATGGAGGCAAGACCTACATACAGAAATAGAAGAGTCACAATATGAGTTGCAGTGGAGGTCACTGAAAGTGAAAAAGTCAGGTTCTAATCGCATAAGACGATGATGTCTGAAAAAAATCGAGATTGCTTTAGTTCCTTGTTATTTCTCACAGCTAAGGCACAGTGCATGTACAGATCCTCAGACAGGCAGATTGCATGGCTGTCCCAGGCTAAGAAGAGATTTTGGGTCATATTAAGTCCTGTGTAAGTCTAGTGAAGTGGATGGAAGGAAAATAATTCTCTCTTACACTTTCTAGTAGGGTTGAACCCGCATGTTCACATGTTGGTATCTGAGCCAGGAACTACTAACCTCTCTGTCTGTAATAGTAATTTTAACGCCATAGCTGAACCATTTTCCCATAGCTTTGTTAAGCTCTCATCTGATTCAGTATCTCAGACCATGATTTTCTGAAATATAGAACCGCTAAAAAATAAACAGTAGTATATTTAATAATTTAAATTTATGCATATGGTAATTTTTTCTTACTTTCAAATTGCTTTAAGCCAATTATTATATTGGCAGTTAATTTTTTTGCATTTTTATTCAACTTATTTTTTTCCTCAAATTGCTGCTGCAGTGCGTTGTCACTAAGTGCAGAGAACAAACATTACACAGGTGCATATGTTAATTCATCCCATGTTGTAAGACCAACACTAGTTGAATCTAACGGACTTGGCTGTGGAGATTGTATTGCTATTTTATAGGATGATCAGTTCCAAATACTGTAAAGTCTGTGAATGTTTAGGGACATGAAGCATGAGTTACACCACCACATGGCTGAAAGCACATTTCATTCAATATAACTCTTTGTTCTGTTTGGATTTCTGTATATGTTGCATCACACAAGATAGTTCATTTTAACCCAACAGGGCACCTACTTTGTTTCTCAGTTATGTTATTTAATGACTTAAAAGTAGCCATATGTCTCCACTTGAAACAACAGTTGTTCAGATGCTAAACAAGTATTTGTACAGTATGGCAATTCTCATTATGCCACAGCAGTGCAGAGACAAATGTGTTCTTAGTGCCTGAACCATCTCTGATTAATGAGCTCGGCTCTTTTATCACAAGACAATTGCTACTGCATGCTTTGAGCTCATACCATACTCCTTCCTAGACCTTACTGATCCTTTGAGTTTTAACATTAAAGAGGAGATTGTCGTGTGGATGGGAAGGTAGGGAGAGAGATGTGTGTAAAAGCAATCTATTTTGCCAATAACTTGATGAGTTTTGACTTCTGATCCTTATTCTTTTAATGTGAACAGCTTTTCCCCATCACAGCATATTTCTCCCCTCTGTTCATTTGTGAAGCTATACTTCTCTGTGTGTCACGCTGATCTTATAATTATCCTGTGATGGTAGACAACATTTAATTTTGGCTTAAGTTAACCAGAGACTGATCTGTAGGCATTTTGCCTAACAGTTTAGAAGCATTAGAGTCTAATGGCAAAGGTAAGAAACCCGTGTTGCAATTGTGAAGCAGGTAAAGCGTGTAAAAAAATGGTGATGTCTTAGTATGGAGGTTGTTTGCTACTGACCACTGCATTTGAAGACCTCTGATAAACATGGGAATTAGGGCTGAAGTGTAAGTGTTACAGTGAATGTATTCTGGGTTTCCAGTGTACGTAGTCTGGGTTTCCAGTGAAGCCCAGACTTTTTTTTTAATGCTGGTTGTTTTTTTCTCAGAGGATGTAGTTGCTTTGCCTCCAGACAGGATTTTTGATTTTAGGGTGCTCCTACCTGGTGAGTATAGACAAACACTCTGCTTCTGCCTTATCCAACACCACAGCTATGTACTGCAGTTTGTGTACATGCATGCACAAGCCAATTTAGAAATTGCCCCGGCTAGTACTCTGAGTTGAAAGGCAGCATCTTCTCCAACAGCATCCAGAAATATTCCAAAACTTTCAAAACAGCACAAGGTCTGATCTCACCTCTCATTGCTTTGGTGAAAACAAAGCCAGAAGGCCACTGTCTACCATGACCCAGCTGAGTGCTTAATGGCACAGATCAGCAAGTGGGATTCAAAACTGACCTGAAGATCAGGTTTGCACTCCAGCGTACCTAGTACTGCCTTACACAAAGGCTAACTTGCCCCAAGGCTGTCTCAAAGTACTGAAAGAAGTAGGGTGAATGGTTATATCCTGGCCGTATTCTTTTTTTCTCTGATACTTCTGTAATATGCGATTGTACTCACCTATGTGAGGAAACTGACTCTTGAAAAAAGCCCAATGCCTACTTTGTGGCAATGATGAATCACTGCAGGAGTGATATTTAGGGTTAAAGAGGGCTTTGATTTAAATTTCACAATCATTGCAGCAAATAACAGTACCAACAGGGAACAACCAAGATCAGCAAACAGGGATTTGTCCCCAGATTTTCATTGGTAACAGCCTGGCAGAGGTTATGACCAACAATGTCCATTAGGACATCCATTAAGGCTCTTTTATTTTTTAAAATTATTTTCAGTTTATTATCATCCAGTGAATTTGGAAACTGGTATTTCTGGGAGGAGAGGGAAATGAAAGGAAATCAATCAGGCTTGACTTAAGAACATCTTAATCAGATACTGGTACTGAAAAAATTATTCTGAAAAAAAAATTCTTCAAATAGGGAAAACTTGTATAAGCTTCCCTTGGAAAATTGTTTAAGTTACACTTGTCTAGAATAGCACCAATGCTGAGATCAAGTCAGATAATCAAGATAACAGGTTTGTTTGGAAATTATGGGAGGTTATCCCACTTTGAAATCTGGAATGAAATACCACATTAGGGAAAACTCAGCCTGCTTAGAATTATGTGAAGCTTTTTTAGTTTTAATATGAGCAATAGATTTAAATAAGTTAAAACAGATTTTTAGAAGTTAAATTTTTTTTTTGGAATTTCCCTCCTCCTGTAATTATGTGGGACTGAGAAACTTAATGTCAGTTAAATTATAGCAGCAGATTACTTGTCTCTTGACACTATCTTATACAATCAAATATTTTCCTGTTGTGCTTCAGAAGGAAGAGCTAAAATATAAAATATGCTCAAAATGCAGACTAGAATGTAAAGCTTGTAGGAAAAACGTGTAGCCCAATATTATGGCAAAGGTGTAATTTTTTTGTTTATTTGTTTTTCCCAACCTTAGTGAAAAATACGAGCTTTTAGACCTGATAAAAGTTTTCCAGTGAAAACTATTTTTTTTCTGGAACAATTACATTTTTTCAGAATAGACGTATTACAGAGAAATACGTTTCCAAAATTCTCAGGAAAACTCTGGAAATACATTTATTTCAAAAATTTTCATCTGGAAAATCAAAATACTTAACATTCCATTTCATTATGAATGGTAAGAAGCACTTGAGTTCTTTCTTAATTGTTATCAGCTCTTGTTTTTTCAGAGTTGAAATCAAGCTGAGATAATGGAGCAGTATTTCAGATCAGCATGATCTGGGTTAATGGGTATGACTGAATCTTTGTTATGGTCAAACTGGGGATCTGAACAGAGCCCCAGAAGTCCTCATGTATCTGGAGACTTTTCCAAACCCTTTGCCCTGAAAGCTTGGTCTTTCCTTCACCAGCCTGGACCCTGGAGCAAGGAACTGACTCTTCACTTTTTGCTTAGACACATTTATACTCTAAAACCCGAGGCAGGTGTGATCCCTTTGACAGTACTTCCAGTTGAACTACTTATGAGTCATGTGAAGCATGCAGGCTATGAGATGCCTTACACAGTGAGTAAAAGGTACTGCTAGTCTTTCTATAGACTTTCTGAACATAATACTGCTGTTACCTGAAAGTTTAAAGTGAGTGAGAATCCACATCATAACACACTGAAGAAGACTCTGATAAGACTTGTTCTAGCTCAGCCTTTCTGCAGAAATCTGTAGTGTAGGGAGAAGTATGTCTATGCTATAAATATCCTATGACGCTGTTATGTCTCATCAGGTATTTATAACAGGTTGTACACCAGAAAGACAGAGAGCTCTCTGTCATTGCCTACTGAATGCAGAACAGATCAAATCCTCAGTAATAGAAGTTCAGCAAGTAAAACCATATATAAACACATGTATAGACTGGCTTGGACAAGGACAAGTAAAAAAACCTTAGCACCTAGTGTTTATCTCTGGGAGACTAAATGTAGACTCACAATTCACTCATTCATTTTCTCTGGTGTTCCTCGGTCTTTCAGGTTCAAAATCTGAAAGACAAAAGTCAGCAGACAGCTGAGACCAGTTGCTGGGATAGTATAACTGGCTGGGGCTCTGTGCACATCTGCAGGGTAATGCTGATTTACGGCTGCTGAGAATCAGTCCTTCTTGCTCTTCTGCTGTTAGAAAGAAACCTACTTCAAGGCCATTTTTTTCATTTTTTTTATGTCCAGGATTTAAAGACTTGTGAAAAATTCATTAAAAAAATACTAAAAATTAGATTTTGGATTTTGTGTAAAAGCCTTGTTACTATCTTTCTCAGGAGAGAGAAATTGAAGAAAAGGGGGTATTGTAGGCTGTGCTGTTGAGGATGGATAACTGCTTCTTTAGTAGTGACCTACCAGAGGGCAGGCAATTTCCTCAGAGTATAAAAACAGGGTGTTCCTGTGTCATAATCATAGTGTTTTGATATGGCCAAAAGGCACGTTGTAGCTTCCCAAACTAGAGTCCCTGGTAATAACTCTAGAAAACCTGCTAATAACTCAAGCTTATATCCATAGAGACAAGATTAGCTATATAAATACGATTTTACCTACAGAGGGCGACAAATCTGGTCTGTGAAGACAATAGAGAACTCCTCCCAGTAAGAATTACTTAACTCTTTCTGAAGAGACAGCTTCAAGATCTAGTGACATTTGCCATCTGGAAAATGGCTACAGGTCACAATTTAGCAGATGCTATAAGATGCAATGGGCTTTCCCAAACACCTGGGGCAAAAAAACTTTCTTGATTTCAAATCCGCTATTTGTATGAAATGTAAGTTTGCGTATTTACACAGATATTTGGATGAAACCCTTTCCAATATATGGACATAGAAAGCATACAATTTTTTTTCCCATTAAATGCTGTTTCAAAAGTTCCCAAATCTGTTCTCTAGTTATTTTTTTCCTCAATATTAGAATGTGCTTCATGTTGGAGATCTTTGTTGAACTGCTGAACATGAAGTCACAGCTAACGATGAGTACTTAGTATCCATTGAAAGAAGGTCAGTTTGAATCATTCCAGCAACACTCATGCTATCTGTCTCCAACAGCTGTTGTGATATGTAGAGTGAGTACTCTCTGAGCTGTCACTGAGGGTGCCTTTGAAATTTTAGGAGACGAGAAAAAGGATTGACTCATTGTATGTAAAATAAAGGTAGATAAACAGACTTTGCTCTCTGCAAGAGAAGGCCTATGCTCATTGTGTGCCTACCATCTCTAGGGAGTTGACTGGAACAAGGAAAAAGAAAAGCATAGTGGGATATAGACTCACGTTTGTCAATTGAAAACTGGAATTAACTGCTTAGTAAAATTGATCATCCTAGCTGTGTTTGCCAGTTGGAGGCTTTGGGGCTTTTGGCTGTGAGTAAAGGACAAGCTGCAATGTGGTCAGCCAGAGAGGCTGGATATGTTAAGTGGAAAGTCTTTTTTTAATGCCAGTTATTAAATTTTAGTAAAGGTCTCACTGAGTAGCTGAGAAGAATTAGACAGGAAGCTAATACTCTTTCAGCCCCGGCAAGCAAATGGGAAAGTTTATTGCAATAAGTCTGGTTAGAACAGAAAGCAGCTGTTTCTTGCTGGTATCCAGTAAAACAGCAGCTAGAGCTAACACCAGTCATGCTCTAACATTCCCACCAACATATGCATAAGTAGCTCATGTTGTACCTTGAACCTTTATTCCTCTTAACAAATGTAAATGTGGCCAAATGTACTTGCATTAATTTAGAGTATCCTTGTCCTCATTAATTTCATAGAACCTCAGGACTGATGCATCTGTAATAACTATTTAACTTCTTTTACAACCCCAAAAGTCTTTTCGTTTTTAGCATGGAAACTGAGTGAAAGCTTCCTGAAGAGAGTGTTTACTACAGATATCTTTTTTGCTATGAGAAATATCTAAAGCAATTATGAAAAAATATAAAAGTGATTCCATAGACAAGACTAAACCAGAAAGATACAAAAGTATTGACATTTCAGTGAGAGCTACATGCCAACAGAGGTAGGAAGGGTACTATTTTGTTTGAGATGTGGGGTGGCAATGGAGGTACACATGGGTAGGGAGACAGAGGAAGTCAGATCAAGAGGAGGAGTGATGATATGACTGTACACTACGATATGTGGCACGAATTTTCCCCTGGGCACAGGTAGATAAAGACTTGGCTCACTCTAGGAGAGGACTCATGCTGAAGCCTGACTAACAATGGCAGGACTGAAATCCACGTCCCCTGGGGAAAACAGCTGCAGCAGCATAAGATCAATTGTCCGCTTACACCTCTGGCTCACAGTCTCTTTTTTAGCACATGCCTTCAAGGATGTGCTGCAACAGTGGAACTGGCCACGGGTCCCTGACCGCTGCCGTGCCACAGCCAGCAGCTCGGCTCACACGGCTGCACGGAGGGCTCGCGCCAGGACTCTGTGTTCACACTGTCCCCTCTGCTGCTCTAGGCAAGGTAATAATTTCTGGTGCAAGTTTTTAATAAAGAGCTGCAGACAGTAACATTTTAAAATTCTGCGGAAAAGCAATGATTTTGAGAAATGTTGGCCTGTTTGTTGTTTGACTCCTATTACGTTCAGAAAAACAGGACTTTTCTACCACACATAAAAATCCTCTTTAAAGCCTCATCTATTATTATTATCTCCTCCTAAATGAAACAACTTATAAATTCCTCAATACTTTGTATGGTCATACATATTTGTATGGTCAATATGCGTATGGTAAATATGGTCAAAAGAGAATACAATGTTTTCCGTAAGTTTGAGGTGATGTCCCAACAGATGTGAATGGGACTTTTGCCGTTGCCTTGATAGGAGCTGTAATTCCACCCATATTACACTGTGACAGGAAGTGATTTTCCACTTTGTAAGAGTTTTCCAGGCATGCAGAAAATGTCCCTCAACATCTGAGCACTTTTTGGAAATTTTGCACATCAATTAGGACTTTTTGTCTGGTGATCTTGAAGCTCTCTGTTTTGTTCTCAAACATTTTAATGTCTCTTCTTAACTGTGTAGAGCTTAACACTTGAAACAAGCATTCCTGAATAGCAGGGGTTCCTTGATGCAAAAATGTAAACCTGAAACATCTCAAACATTGCAATCTTCCAAGGAAAGATGAAAACATTGAGTGAAAAATTCGTCCTACTTACTTCTCCCCTACTCTCTACCTCTTCTACCCCTTGCCCCCTGCTAAGCTTTGATTTTGACAAATGGGCATTTTCTGAGGAAAAAAGCATTTCAGTGGAAATTCCTCCAGTAGCTGTACTGCCCAGTAATTCAAACCTTCCTACAATTCTTTCAGAAACTGTTTTGCATCTTTTGCTGGTAGACACATATTAGACTATTTGAATGTGCGTTCTGCTTTTCACTCTGAGCACATTCCCACTATTTCAAACTGTTTGCAGTAGAATCAATTTAAAGCATGGCCAAAGTGTAATAAAAATAATTTCAATTTCAGAGGAGGCTTTCTGATCAACTCCAATCTATGTGCAATGAAAATGCAGTTAAGAAAAACTATAGCTAACACAAATACAATTACAATGCAAATATTCTTCAAATAGCGGATACATTTAGAATGTCATAAAATTGACAGATTTTCAGAAGAAAGACAGAGGCATGAATGTGGATGTGATGAGCAAAATATTTGATTGCTTTTTAAGAATTATGGAGGGTAACAGCAGAACTTTCAATAAAGTGAAAATAGAATTCAAGCTTGCCTAGGCTTATCGGGCAATATAAATCTTACTCTTCTATTTTCCAAGAGAATTTAGAAGCAGCTTTGAATTAGTAGAATTGTGCTCGGTAACATGTGTGCTTAATGTCTGGAAGAGATGGTTTCTGGTGGGTTGGTGGGAATGCTCCTGTAAATGGACATCTGCGGTAGTTACAAATGGTTCTATCCTAACTTTTGTGTGAAGTTTCATGAAGAGTCCCACTGACATACCTAACTTTATTTGGCTTCATTTACAAATATAGAGAACTTGAATTTAAAAGTTTCTCAGGAAATAACACCTTCTCAGGATAGCAAAGATAGCATTAACCTCCTTGTAATGGTGCTTTCCTTTATCATGTCATTTGATATCGTTTATCAAACTTATTCCTAAGTGTGAGGAAAGCTGCGCGGGAACAGTTCTAAAGAGATAAGGATTCCTGAATCTGTACTGTAACTGAATTTAATGAATTGGTACAGATAAAGCTTCTGACTTAATTAACCAATGTGAGTGGGCTTTCTGCTAACATTGGAGACAATATCCACTCTCTGAAAAGTTAATCATTTTACTATGCAAAAAAATTAACCTTCTGCATTTTCAGACAAATCCCAAACATTTTTTAATCAAAAAGAAAATGTGTGCACTCATAACCAACCTGGGAAACCTCAGTTTCTGTTGCTGGCCGCTTTCTTTCCTTAAGCTGAGTCAACAAACACTGCAGAATGGAGACTGTCCATAGTCATTTGGCATCATGTGTAGAAGAGCCACTTGGGCAACCGGACTGACAAAGGACTAAGGAAACAGAAAACAGTCAAGCTTCAGTCCTGGTCAGATGCTGCATCAGAATTTCTGCAATTAAGCTTTTCTACAAAAAATCAACATTTTCTAGGAGAAGCCCACAACTTGTCACACAGAAATATATAAATAGTTTGGCCAGAAGAGCTGCCTCTTTTTGAAACTGAGAGAAACTTGGTTTCTCTGCAAGATTCTAGCTTAAGCTTATAGTATATCACCCCACGTATTCCTACCCAGTCCCTGCCATGACTATGTGGGTTCAAAGGGTCTTTTGGTCACCTAATAACAATTTCTGTGCAAAGCAGAACTACTGCAAATATTAGACCAGTTCAGCCACAGCCATCAAATCAGCTAGCCATTATCTGGCTTTTTCCACTTCCCTCCCTCCCTGCTGTTTCTCTGCCTTTGCTATTGTTTTCTCCTCTAAATATTAAAAGACAAATAAAGCTGTGAGGTAAACCAGGTGTGCAAGGTGTGCATTTTGCGCTGCTGAGCCCACATGGCTAACAGCGTTAGGTATTCAAACACACCAAATATAATTAACTATTCCAGAAATTTCCCCCCTCCAATTTGTTATATATGCCTGAGTGAATGTTAATGGGGTCACATAGCTCTTTGAACTGCTGCTGACAGAACAATAAAGAGTTCCTGTGGTTTTCAAGAAACAGCACAGTATAATTTTGCTTGCTTTGCAAGGGCATTTCTTAATGATATCATTATACCCTCTAAACTCCTAGTCCACTCTCAGAAACTCACAACACTTCAAATGACAAGTTACCTTCTCTTCTCCCTGGGAGAATTGAATCTCAATTATAATTTATAATGTGTTACTTACTCAGTGAATATTCTTTTCCTGTGCCTCTGAGAGGTGCCGGCTATGGTATTTTAATGAAGCACCCCCGTTTTATAGCCTCTCTCCTCTAAAACTGGAACTACAGCATTTAAAGGGCTAGACCTCTTATCTAGTTTGCTGAGTAAGAAAGGGAAGTAAATTCTATTTGAATTGTCTTAAAAGACAATGAAAATAACTTAGGTTTGTCTTTGTTCCAGAGATAACTTATGCCTGAACAGTATTGCCTGAGAACGCATAAATAACCTTACTAGCAAATTCCTGCCATCTGTGAAAAAATTTATTCAAATGTTTGAAGTATTTTAGACCGCTTACACCATTTTGAGGTTGTTTATTTTGCAGAGATATTCCAGGCAAATTAGTTCAGGAATGTTTGTTAAACTAACACAATAAGTGAATGTTGCTATTAGCTTGAGTAAATTTATTTGGTATCTAACTCTAAGGATTGCCTAGCTTTGTGTGTGTATATAGGAAAAAAAAGAAAAAAAGCAACACTTTGTAGTAGTGCATTCCTTTTCTTTGAAGCTAACACAGAAAGTACATCTGTAGGATTCCAGGTTTAGACCAAAAGAAAAAAAATATCAGAAGATGATCTTGCATGCTTATAGGAGATTTAGCAAATTAGTCCTCTGATGATTTTTCTTAAATTGGAATTTTTACATAGTACAAATTCTGCCATAGTATCAGAACATGATTTTCAGAAATTTGCTTTTAACAGCAGAGTGCTTTGTTGGGCATGCACATTGTTGAAAATAAATACCTGACTTATACTCTGGTGCAGTTAGTCGTCAGGCTGCAGTTTTTCCCTCAGCAGCAGTATCTCAGATACTGGGAGTCCTCAAACTGCCCTGGACCAGTCAGTAAGTATCCATGCCACTGGCATGAACAGGGGCAAGTGATCAAGAATTTCAGCACAGTGAATCCCCTAATACATCACCAGCACTACTGATATGACTGTGGTAACCACAGGCAAAAATTGATGTCTCCCTTGTTTTGTCTATTTGGGAGGTTGTGTCCAAGCCCAGAGAGCAACTTCATGCCTCCTCTCCCCAGACCCTGGAGGCTGTGTTTTCAAGGCAGACCTCTTTGAATCTGGGCTGGTTGTCACACTGAAAGAAGATGGGAAATAACTGTTGGCAGGAACATTTCACTAAAGATGAAACATCTGTTGATTTTTGTGTATATTACATCCTTTTGAGAAACCTGCCACCAGTAGGGACAGCCTTGGAAGATGTGACACAAGTGAAGACTTTGAACCCTTCTGATTTCTTTGCTGTTCAACTGTTGCTGCATGTGAAGCAGATCTTGCATCCTTTAAACATCTCAAAATACTGTTTGTACATGCTAAATGCAGCAAACCACTGACTTTGAAATGATTTATCTTTTTCTTTTGATCTACCTTTCTGCCCTTTCAGTCATGAGCTCCAATTTCCCCCTGCGTTTCTCCAAACGCTAATGCACAGCAGAGCTTTACAAGCTGAAGTATTGTTACACTGCCATGATGGGAGCTTTTATGAAGCAGAACAGCTAGCGCCATGTCTTTTTGTCTTTTTTTGTTGTTTTTGGGGTTTTTTTTGTTCAGCATCAGAATTATGTAAATGAGCTGAGCAGCAACACATAAAACATTGATAAGCTTCCTGTCAGGAGATAGTACTAGAAGGATATTTGCAGTAGTTTGCTTTACTAAATATATCAGAAAACATGCCATTTCATTTTTTCTTTTGTTGCCACATTTCCCACATTCTTGGTGGGGTGCCCTTTCTCAAATAATTTCTGCCTGAACTTCAAGGTACTGTCTCTTTGGAGATTTTCTATCTACAGAAAGCAAAGCTCAGATGGTATTTAATACTTTCACTATCTTTAAAAGCTTTAAAATAGTTGTAACGTGTGGAGGGGTAGAAAGGATGGTCATTTTTTCATACTATACACTTTTCCAGGACTTGTGTACTATCAGCACATGCTGAGATGCTACAGGAACGCAACAGAAGTGGTGTTCCAAAAAACCCATTCATTTTCACCCTGCAGCAGAAGATAAAATAAAAATGGGGACAAATTAAATAAAACTGAAGCCAGCCTTTAAAATACAACTGCCTGTATGTTTTTATATCCTGGGGTTGCAGGCAGCGGAGCAATAAACAAATTGGAGCTTGTGAAACCATGGCAGTTCCAAGTGGGGTGTGATCCCCATAGAAGTCCAGTTGTTGATAGTGTGTTTAAAATCTAGATCCAGCAGAAGCAAAGCTTTGAACCGGAATTCATGGCAAACCACCTCTCTGTGCCTGTAATAACTGAAGTCTGGGAACTACTGCTCTGAAAAACTGAAAGAGCACAGGGCTGATACTTTGCCACTGTCACTAGTGGCACCTGTTACTAGTCACTAGTACAAGGACAAGGAGGTAGCAAATGAAGATACTAGGAACCAGGTTTGGAACAAACAAAAGTATGCAGACCTTCCTGAAGTGTGCTGTAGACCTGAAAGTCCTTGTCTCGAAGGGTACATGGATGCCACAGGACGTCAAGAGACACTGGACAGGTTAACTTAAGAGAAATCCAGCGAGGGTGACTAAGGAGACAGGAAACACATCTGACTAAAAGCTGAGAATAACTGAAGGCTGAGAGCATGTTGGGTGAAGACACGCTTACTTGTTCCTCCTCTCCCCTTGGTGGCTGTGTAGGGCAGCTGGTCTAAAGAGAGGATATAGGGCCAGAGGGGTCTTTGTTCTGGCTTGCATGGCTGCCTTCTACTCCAGAAGCAGCAAAATTTGCATGTCTTCAGTGATTCCTTCAAATACTGCCTAGTCACAGTAACAGTTGTAAAACATTTGTTTCCAAGAGTCCACAGACACTAAGCAGAAGTCCTTAATTTTCCCCTGGGATGCAACCAATGTCAGGACAATGGACTGCGATGACGGTTCAGGAGCAGCCCTTGCCACTACAGGGCTTGGTTCTCCTCTTGTCAGTGCAACTCAGTGGCGTCAGGATGTGCATTACTGGTTTATACTGAAATACGTGAAAACAGATTAGTATTGACCCCTATAATTATTGATCAAGCCCATCATATAGAAACTACAGTTTGCTCAGTCAGTGGCTCTGTTAACGATGTTACTGGCATGGCAGTGTATACCTTTTTCCTTTAAACAGCAGTTTATTTCCAGTTTCTAGCATGAGGGAGGTATTTACAAAATTCATCTTCTGGGTTTACTAAGTAAGTAAAGATCTGATTCTGTTCAATATATTTAAAATGAGCAAACAAACAACCACCATCTCTCCCCGATCTCCCCCAAAAGAGAGAAAACCCACATCCCAGAATGAAATAAAAATGTCTGAGCCAATGCTGTGTAAGCTAACAGGAAATCATTAGATATACACTACCCACCCCCTCTGAGCTACATGTTTCATTTTGAAACAAATCTGTACTTGGAGGCATCAGTAATTATTTCCATTTATTTTCTGCTTCAGTGATATGTAAAGCTGCAGTTTTGATATGGCTTGCCAAATGCCTCCATTGATTTACATAAAAGGTTCACAGGAGGCAGAAATATTTGCCTCAAGGATAAAAATAAACATATTCAAGCAAACAAGATGCTAGTAAAAATGTAGTAAATTCTGAAATTTAGCGGAAAGCTGATTGTATTTCTCCCTGTGCTTATCTAAGCACGACCATAGCAGAGTTTTGTGGATTGGAAGCACAGAGCATTCAGCCATCCCCACTGATCCATCACCTGCTCCTAAACAGTGTTGTTGCCATCCTGGTGGCCTCTTTTGCAGAGGACAGTGTGAAGGCCTGGTGGGTTGCTGGTCTGACCAAGGTGGGTGGGGGCAGGAGCTGCTGAGCTGAAGGTCTGTCTCCTCTCATGATGCTGGAGTGAGCACTGCTGATGGGAAGAGCAGAGAGGGAGAAACCGCAGAGCCTTTTCCTCCACCCTCTCCAGCAAACCCCCTCACACCCTGTCTTGGGGCCAGATGAAGGAAGCAGTGACCGTGATCATGAGATGAAAGCTGGACTGTGGTACTATTACACCAGTGTCCCATGGAGCGCCTGAAGCACAGGAAGAGCAAAAGGCTCCTGAATTTCCCAGCTGTGCTCTGGCAGAAAACCACACAACCTTTCCCAGCGCTTTTCAGCTTCTTTGCAGGAGTTCTGCGCAAACCACAAGACTCAAAAGGGAGAGAGTTTCATCCAAAATCCTGCAGCTGTTGCTGCGCTCCACCTGGCTCTCTGTGAGGTTTCCAGGAGCTCATGGAAACCTCACAGCAGGTCCTCTCCTCCAGGTGGACAAGAGACTATCTGTCAGGGCAGCTGCTCCATAACACTGTTACAGCCTCCCTCTAAAAACATCCAAAACCCCCACACTCCTCCTCTCTTTTATCTCCTTAGTGTAATGTTTGTTTTTTTTTTTTAAATGGAGATGTAAGTACGAACAGAAAATTTAAGACTCTTCCTTTGCATTTGCAGTCTAGGTTTTGAGTCACCGAGATGCATTTAGTCAATGCCTTCAAGATTTTGTCTGCTGCCATGAAGGCTGGAATAATTTTCTTCTCATTTTAATGAAAGCCAAGCTTTAATGTAGTATCACAGGAACAGCAGCTCAGGCTTTAAGTGAATCTTTGAAAATCACAAGATTGATTGCCAGTGCTGGTTCTGTATCTCCATAGAAGAGGAGGCTTACATATTCCCTCACTCCCTTGCAAGGTCCACTTGTGACCTGGCTGCTGCTGCTGGCCTTACAGAAGAGGCAGCTGTGTTAGATATGGTTGTGATGGCAACAGGATGGTTAGGTTGGATGCAGGAGAGATGGATGGAGAGGTACCACTTCTCTCAGCCAAACACATAGCGTCTGTTGCACTAAGCAAGGTTTTGTGAGCAGCTCCAACACTTCCCTCCTCACCAAGTTCACATCTAAGTGTATTCCATGGAAATGCTGTTTATTTTCAGCTAAAATGATTCATTATTAAAGACTACCTGCATCATCCTTTGGATGCAGTCAAAACAATTCTTTGACAAAGAATTGTATTTGTACAGAATGTGTGCTTACTTTTGAACAGTGACAATGTGGGGTGGGGTTTTTTGCTCAGAGTAAAGGGTTAATATTTAAGAAATCATATTCTTCCTCTTCAAATCAGAGTAACAAGGCTTACTTTGAGGATGAAGTGCTGTGTTGCTCTTTGCTCCCACTAGCACTGCAGAATCAGGCCAGAAAGGAGATACCAAGCTTGATTTTACTGCCACTTGCACACTCCCTGAACTCCCATGAAGTGGGGATGAGCGAGAAGGGAAGAGCCTGGTGTTATTGCTGATTCCAGGCTTTAGCTGGAAAAGAACCCTCATCTTGTCCCTTGCAAAATGGGCACAGTTTGATTTGGAGACTATAAAGTCAGAAAATCGTTCCAGTGACATTAGAGAGCCCTTAATCTAGCTGTTGAAAGACCAGTTCAGATCAAAAAACAGGTCTCTACTTAATGATGTGTAGTATCAACCACTGCAGCACCTTATCTAGGAGTGCAGTAGATGCTCTGCCATATGAGCTATGCTTGAAGGCTTTCTTGAAGATGTGTGCTGTCCCTAGCTGGATTTACTGGGCAGTTTGCAGCAATCACTTGCTGAAAATTTAGTGGCTTTTGCTAAACAATATTGCAGACCAGGTTTCCACCTTGCTTCATTCTGTCCTTTTAAGCTCTGCATAGCTGAAGAACAAAGACTCCTACTTGTCCAGTTACACTCAGTAGCTTTTCAAACTCACAATGTATTTTTATTGCTGTAAGTTCCCTTGTACCCTGGTTTTTGTTCACCTTTTTAACACTGGCAGCAGTGTGAGGTGGGGAGGCAAACATGTACAAGGAAGCACACATGTTCCTGTACTGGAACAAGGAGTTTCTTTAATATGAACAGGTCTAAATGAGGTACCTAGCAGGGTTTTGTTATCCAGGTTGTCCTTGTGCCTCCTCACCCAGCTATTTTAACATAAAAAAGGATTAATAAAGTGTGTTGAACGATAGGTGTATTTTCACAGTGCCTTGTAGGAATTAGTGCTCTATAAATGGAGGAGAATGAAGTGTCTTTTTCAAAGGTGAAAACAGGACTAATAAAGTGATTAATGAAATAGCCTCCTGCATTTTGATCGCAATGAGAAATCTCAATGGGAAAAAAATGGTTCAGTGAGAACGAAGCAACTAACACTCCACCCTCCACGAGAAAGGAAGAACAACAGTGGTAACAACATGGAGGTAACACCCCTGGTGCAAGTGGAAAGGACAAAAAAATTGTTTGAATTTGGTGGAAAGCAACTGTGTGTCATCAAGGATTGGTAGTGAGTTTGTTTTGTACTCTGTCTTTTATACAACTCATGATGATTTTAAAGACTCCTGCAAAACAAGAGAAAATTTGCTGACGCAGCGGTCTGTCAGCAGGCAGCTGGGCTTCAGGGCACTCAGTCAATGGTACTGCAATTATTTACAAAGAAGATCAAGTAAACTCCAATTCTTTGGATTTTAGTCCCTTTTCACATCCCCCACCTTCCTTTCAAATACAGGGCTAAAGAGAGGCAGATAAAGGTAAAAATGCTCTCTTTGTGGTTGATCCCTTTGCCAAACAGAGGTAAAGGGAAAAGGAAAAAATGAAGGGGAAAAAATGTCCATGTGCATTTTCTCCAGTTTTATTTTCCAAATCCTATAGAAAGCAAAGATCTGGATCTAATTGCAGAGTAAAAGGAAAGAAATAAAGGGTCTAAATACACCTGTTTTTCCTGAAATAGATCTTATTTTTGTTCTTTCATCCTTTTAAAGTACATTTCTGGGAACTGCAGCCTGTATCTAGGTTTTAGGTATCCCTGCGAGAGGCAGGAGCTGGGTCTTTCCCTGGGGGGGTGGGGGTGGTGAGGGAGGAGATTGCTGTGGTGGAGGATGGTGGGCTCAGCCAGCCATGGTAGCTCATTGCAGTGGGTGCAGATGTTGGCAGATGGTGTGAGCAAAGGTGAGGGGCCGGTGAGGGGCCCAGAGGTGTAGACCTGAGTAGCCATCACTGCTGGGAGATCAGCGTTTTGGGGTCCTGACCATGGAGCAGTGACGGTGGCAGTGGAAATCCCGGGGCAGAAAAGAAAGGAAGTTGGAAGGTTTGGGCAGAAGGAGGTTTGGGGCAGGAGGCTGGAAGAACTTGAGGAGATTCAGATTGGGTGATGCTCTGGATGGCTTTTTGGGGCAAAGAGGGTGGGTGGTCTGGCACATGCTGGGAAGTTTTGGGAAGCTCTGATCTGAGACTGATATGTAGAATTAGAAATAACCATGAATAGCATTTTTGGAGTGATAAGAGCTGTAGGCTGTGATGCAGTCAGAGAAGGGACAAGGGAACTCCAAGGTTGTTAGACCAAAAAGGACAGAAAAACCTTAAAAGGTTGTGTGGGGATAGCTATAGAGCATCACTCAGGCATTCTTGCAGGGATCTTGGTTTGGGATAGGGAGCACACCCCCCTACCTACCTTTGGTATGGTCTACCATAGCACCCTATATCCTTTAGCAAAGGAACCTCCCTTTTTCCATGCCACCAGGTCCACCAGGGCCTGTCAGGTGATGTGCAAGAAGGCTGCAAGTGCAATTAAACACTCAGTCCGCTTTAATAATTCATAATGGTACACTAGGCCTACATCTACGTGTTGTTGATAGGCCTAAATATGGAAAATAGGACTTTTTAAAATGGGGGTGGGTTAGCCTCCCTTTTTCACTCTGTCAATTAGCTTGTGAAGCCAAAAGGATCTTATCACTACATCCAAAGGAAATACCAGCAGTATTTTAAGTAGGTAGCATCGATATGAAAAGTCAGGTCTTTTCTTCTTACTCCTCAGAGCTTTTTCTGGCAGCTGGCCTTGGTCACTCCTGGGAGTGTCTGTCTAATACCAAGAGCTCACAGGACCGTATTTTACTGAATTGTCATTTTTTTAGTACAGTTTGTGTGTATTCATACATGACAGTTCTTTTAAAAAAACATGTCAGGGCTATGATTTTGAGTTAGCTAATTGAGGTTGAAAGCAGTGTCAGCTCCAGAGTAACTTCTGAGGATAACTGTGCGCGTGCCTCTCCGCTGCCGTACCCTGCAGTCTGCCAGTCTCCTAGAGTTAAAAAAGTCTCAACTTCTTAAACCACTTAATGTAATGTAGGCATTAAGGAACTAGTATTTCTTTATATTTTCCCTTTTGCTTACTGATATTGAAAGGATTCACCTTATGAAGTCTTAATCCCCACAGTAATTGGCTGTATATGTTTCTCTATTCTTAGATTCTTAGTTGTCATCACCTTCTTTTCTGGAGCTTTCTCCAGGTGGTGATAACAAACAGGTTAAAACTTTAAGCTGACATATGTTTATTTTTGCTGCAGATATGAAAAATCAAAATGGTATTCTGGTTTCTAGTTTAATCAATACCCTTAGCTCTTTATCTACTTTTGGATTTTATAAATTGAATTGTCAATACTCTGGTGCAGGTACAGTTCTTAAAGTTCATCAGAAGATATGAAGCTATGAGTGGCTATTTTAATCCAGATCTAGATATTACTCCTTGTGTTATGAACAAGTGCAGTGTTTATTTTGCCCCTTATATCCTCCAACTCAGACCTTTAAAGTCCCCTCTCCCTCCCTCTGTCCCAGCAGTACTCACTGCAGGGTTCTTTCACATGGAACTAGAAAATGACTTTACAACCTGCACACATACCCCAGACTTTAGAAAAGATGGTCACCACAGAGGATTGTGAAGCTTTTGACATGCCTTACAACACTGGAGAGCAATCACATTTTCCACCTTGTGGATTAATAGCGCAAGGGGTAAAAAGCAAGACCCCTTTCGGAGTTATGGTCCTGCTGCAGGAGCCCTACACTGCAAATATAGAAATAATCTCCCATGCATTTCTAAACCTTTCCACACGACTCATGAAATGACACTGTAGCAGAAGCCACCTTCCTGCCAGCAGTAATTGAGCCACAAACACAAGTCTGTTTACATATTTTTATAAATACAGACATGTATACGTATATATGCATATACATAAGGTCATGGTGGCTTGATGGAGGTCTCTTCCATCATTGATGTCCTGCTGCATCTCCAGAGAGCTCTTCACGGGGATTGCTGCGTGACTGCCAGGAGGTGTGGATCAGCACCCACAGTTCATGCTCACCAGGAGCCCAAGGTCCTGTGGGATCTGCTGTTGATTGAAAGTGGCACATCCTCACAAATGTACTGATGTATTTTTGTCATAGTAGTATTTGCATAGATGTTATGGGAAAAATTACACAATGAGAACTTTCCTGCGCAGGCAAGGATTTACCTGTGGCCCTGCGGAGATTCTCTTTATCATCAACTGTATAAGGATTCTTTTTCCCAACTGAATAAGGTCCTAATTTTGGGACAAAACCTATGTACCATTTCTATATATGTATGTATATATGTATGTTTTGTTTAGTAGAGATCTTACTTTAATAAGAACTGCGAGATTTCACCTTCTGAAGAAGAAGCGCAATGGAAATTTTACAATAGACTTTACAATAAACTTACCCAAATCTATCTCAGATACATCTTTGGCATAGTTGCCATTATTTTAATTGAATCACAGCTTTAAAATTTTACATATATTGAAACTAAGAATAATATGCACCCAACTTTCTTCAGGCCATATGCAATTCATTCAGTTATTTCCCAGCTGTTTTCATTTCAAAAGTTACAGGTACTTCACAGAGCTTGATATTTTAGGCAGTCCTCTTTTCCTTCTTTGAATATTGATAAGATACCCTATAGGGAAGGAGGTAAGATACTTTAATTCATGAGCTATATTTTGCAATAGATGCAGAAATATGAAATAGAAACTTCCTATTTTTCAGTTCAGAAAATGAAAGGTCATTTTCTCTTGGGCCATCTTCTCTTCCATCCACTAGCTTAAAGATTTTTGTATCCATTTGAATTTTGCCAACAGTAAGATCTGACGAGTAAATGTACCGCTTACATGAATTCCCAAAACTGACAACAAGGGCAAATCTTTTGCTGACTTCAGAACCAAGTATTTCAGCCTAGTGAGTAATTTTGAACTATTTACTCTTCTCAGAGCTTGCAGTCACAGGGGACTGGACACAAAAGTGGGAATGCAGAAAACGACTGCTACTGTGTTTTTGAACTGAAGATGTTAATTTATAATTTCATTGGGTAATGCATTTATTACAGGAAAGAATAATATCTCACTTCATTGAAGTTCATGAAGTTCATACATTTTTCCTTTGTTGGCTAATACCTGTCTGTCTTTCCAGCTGTGAATGACAGTATATTTGCAACTTGCAAATAAGCAAATATTTCTGAAATAATATTATTGCTATTTTAGCTGCATTTACAGCTATTTAAAAAGGTGCAGAAAAAAACCCAAACCCAAACAAAGCAATTCCATAGCCAAACTTTTTTATGACTTAAGAATACGTAGCTCTAATTAAATAAATGACCTTTCTGCTGCAATGATGTGTTGCTCCTCACCTCCTTATCTATTGATGTCTTGACAGGGCAGGGTAGAACAGCGGGGGTGGAGGCGTGCATGAAAGACCAAAGTGAACGGGGAGTTGTACGGCTGTAAATAGTTGTTTCAGATGTCATGGGATTTTTCCCTTTTCCCTATCCCTGTTGAGTCATCCTATGGGAACATGTCCCTGTGTGAATTTATGTCATGGGGCCAGTGTTTTGTCTTTCAGGGGAGACAGATACCTTGTTGCTTATGTGCAGCACCACATATTTTTGGCAGCTCTCTGCACCTAGGATGGGGCGTGAGGTCTAAGGAGGACTGGGAGTGTGTTGCTGGGAGCAGAGGTGTTATCAGTTCCAGGATGGGCAACAGAAGGACCCCCCTCAGGAAGACCCTGAGGGAAGTCTCTAGGGGACTTCTTGAGAGACATCCATCATGCTCACTGCCTCTCTAAGCCATTTCCCCTGTTTGCCAGTTCACTTGCTGGGACATCTACCTCTCCTCAGAGATCTAGAGGGCATGCTTAAAAACTGTAACTTCTGAGAATACAGATGTTCTGCTTTCAGCATCCAGTCGCTGGTATTTCTACCAAATGGTCTGTCATTTCCTGAGCAGATCTCAAGAGGACCGAGTTCTGCTCATGTAGCCACATTTGTGTTCAGTGCTCCTCTTCAGCTGGACAAAATCCTTCATTTTTGCCTGAGGCTCATTAACCTGGGTTAATAAACTCTCATTATCCAAGGTTTCCTCAATTGACTGCTGAATTGGTGATGAGCCTTCCAATACATGGCTACATCAGAGTGAGAGGTTTAACAACATATAATTAAAATCCCCATTATTCTAGCATGAAGGTGACTGAACTGACACAGGGCAAACTATGCCTACTAATTCAGAAAATAATGATGCAGAGTGAAAACACTCAGCATTTGTCTCATCCAGAGGTCTTCCCATGCCTGCACAGGACACAGCTAAAGGAACTTCAGATGCTGGGAGGGATAAACCAGTCATTTAAAATTGGAGACCGAGTCAGAGGATGTGCATAGTATAGCTTATCTATACTGCGAGAGAAGGAGCAGATGTCTGAGATAATCCACTTAAGAACTAGTAGGGAGCTAAATGAGAGAAATGTGGAGGAAGTAATATTGCTTCAGGTGTGATATGGCAGATCCACACTGCATCAAGTGGACTTACTAATTTAGGTTGTGTGTAGTCAAGGGATGCACTCTGTGGCGAGATGTAGGCGTGACTTTGGTACCCTTAGACTTGTCTTGTTGACTTATTTCCTTTCCTTTCACAAGTCAAATTATTTTTCTAAATATCAAGTATATGCTACTGTCCTGGGCATGTCTTATTCTTTTTCTAGTGAGATTTGAGGAGAAACTTCATTGTTGAGCTGTCTTTGAGAATGCTGACTTATAAAATATGCATTTTCAAACAGTTCATTTAACCAGTACCTCTGTTAGATTTTTCTCAGGGTTTTTAGATCTTTGTGTCTTAAGTAAAATACAGAGCATAAAATTATTATAAATGTATTAAGTCTCCCAGGCAAAATAGTTTTTAAAGCAAAACAGCCATGACAAGGAGGAAAATGAAGAGGTTTAGATATGTGTTCACTATACCAGAAACTGAACTCAACAGGGGATGGTACAATTTTCAAGTGATAATAACCAGCCCAATTAGTTCAAAGTCTTATGATAATAGTGTTAACAAAAGCAAAATTTTATCTCATATCTGCACATGTCTGGGCAGGTGATTCTGGTATCAACAGAGAATGATGGACTTTAAGAGTAAGTTTGCATTTATTTCCAATCAGGGTTATTTGCCAATGGGATTATAAGATTGCTCAAGTCAATTCAAACAAGCAACTCTAAAATAACAATTTAGAAATTCAGACCAATTTAAGAATGTCAGTTTGTTTCAAAGTTAGTTTGTCCAGGTAACACAACAAAGCTTTGCTGCTTCTACATACAAGACTACTATATATTAGAACAGAAGTGGGACCATCCAACCAGAAACAATTCCAATTTCAAACCAATCCATGCTATAGCCCTCTCAGAGAAAAGAGGGAAACAGCAATAAAAACCTTCTGACAATTTCTTCTCTGATGTCCTAATTCCCTGGGTCCTGATGTCTCTGTCTCCCCTTGTGTGACTGTGTCCCTGTCACATGAGCTGTCTTTATTACATTTCTGAATGACAAGGGGATGTGGCATTTGGTCACATGAAGTCCATGCTTCCAGCAGTAGAACAAACACAAGGATGGGTCTTACAGTCTTCTGGAGTCTCTATAGAGGTTACAGAATCATAGAATCACAGGGGTTGAAAGGGATCGCTGGAGATCATCTAGTCCGACCCCACTGCCAGAGCAGGGTCACCTAGAGCAGATTGCACAGGATGGCCTCCAGGCGGGTTTGGAATGTCTCCGGAGTCGGAGACTCCGCCACCTCTCTGGGCAGCCTGTTCCAGTGCTCTGCCACGTTCAGCTAGAACTTCCTATGGTCAAGTTTGTGCCCATTACCTCTTGTCCTATCACTGAGCACCATTGCAAAGACTGGTCCCATCCTCCCGGCACCCTCCGTTTAAGTATTTATAGGCATTGATGAGATCCCCTCTGAGCCTCCTCTTCCCCAGACTAAAAAGACCCAAGTCCCTCAGCCTTTCCTCATAAGAAAGATGTTCCAGCCCCCTAATCATCTTTGTAGCCCTCTGCTGTACCCTCTCCAGCAGTTCCCTGTCCTTCTTGAACCGGGGAGCCCACAACTGGACACAGTACTCCAGGGGCAGCCTCACTAGGGCAGAGTAAAGGAGGAGGATAACCTCCCTCGACCTGCTTGCCACACACCTCTCGATGCCTACTTGGCCACAAGGGCACATTGCTGGCTCATGGTCATCCTGTTGTCCACCAGGACTCCCAGGTCCCTTTCCACAGAGCTGCTTTCCAACAGGTCAGCCCCTAACCTCTACTGGTGCATGGGGTTATTCCTCCCCAAGTGCAGTACCCTACACTTGCCTTTGTTGAATTTCATGAGGTTTCTCTCTGGTCAACTCTCCAGCCTGTCCAGGTCACGCTGAATGGCAGCACAGCCTTCCGGTGTGTCAGCCACCCCTCCCAATTTTGTGTCATCAGCAAAATTGCTGATGGTACACTCTATCCCTTCATCCAGGTCATTGATGAATATGTTGAACAGGACTGGAGCCAGTACTGACCCCTGGGGAACACCACTTGTCACAGACCTCCAACTAGACTCTGTGCCACTAATCACAACCCTCTGAGCTCTATCTGCCAACCAGTTTTCAATCCACCTCACTGTCCATTCATCCAACCCACACTTCCTAAACTTGCCTGTGAGGATGCTGTGGGAGACAGCGTCAAAAGCCTTGCTGAAGTCAAGGTAGACAACATCCACTGCCCTCCCCTTATCTATTCGTCCAGTCACACCATCGTAGAAGGCTATCAGATTAGTCAGCCATGACTTCCCCTTGGTGAATCCATGTTGGCTACTTCTGATAACTTTCTTTTCCTCCAGATGCTTTAAGATGATGCCCAGATGACTCCCAGGTTACATGACATGATACACCTTTTTCTTCCATTAATTTGGAACCCACATGATAATGGATTCTCCAGTAGGAGCTAATTTCTTAAGATAAATGCAACATTCGAGTGTTGAGTCTTCCCGAGCCTTACAGTCTTCCCAGATTTCATTGTGGTCTCTGCCTGGATGTATGGCATAAAGACAGTTTTATATTTTTTATTTAGGTAGGAAGATCTGGCTCCACTTCTTGGCCAAGCAAATTCAGTTTCCAGTAGTGATTTACGGATGAGCTTGAGGGACTTTAGCCTTATCATGTTAGGGAGTGGGAAATAATTTGGAAATATTGTTTATTTCAATCCCCAGCCAAAAGATTTCAGCCAATCACTGACACCTGACTGTGGCTCTGCCCTCTCAGTCACACCCAGGCTGCATTTTCACCTGTTTCCAGATTGGTTTTCAAACTAGAGAAGTGTTTGCTATTCAGTTTTTACTCACGCTCACTTTATATGGCCACCTCTTGTTTCATGCTTTATTTGACAACACTGAAAACAAAAGGAGGAAGAGGATGGCTTTCCAATTTCAGAGGCGTTCAGTTAGGCATGTCTGCTTAGCACCAGGAATTCACAGCCCGCAGCTCCTCTCTGTTAAACAGCAGGAACAGCACTTATGCTTTAACATGCGTTCAAGTCATATGCCTGAACTGTGCTAAGCGTTTCTGGTTTCTGGCCAGACTATGAATATATATCAGCTATGCAGGTGTGAATAACAGCCTTATTTTTGGTATCATTATTAAAATCAGTAATTGAGAAAGCTTATCTCAGAATACCAGAACAGACGAATCACGGGTCCCATCTAAGTCCCTCTGTGCTATTGTGGAAAAGGTGATCTGGAAATTGAATGATAATTTTATGCATTACATAGCACCTTTTTCATATAAAATATACGCTCATGAGTTTAATTCTTAACATTATTCTATACTGTTTCTAATTAAAATTCATCCTCAAGGTGACAATAAGATGCCTGCAACATTTTAAGATGGGAGACATATACATAATGCAGCAAAATCAGACAACTGACAGGATGATGCACACTCCTGGTATACCTGCTTTTTCCCCATTACTTTAATGGAAAATTCAACGCAATCCAGCAAATGCTCCACTGACCGAAAAGACATGTAGATCATCAGACTACCTTGTCCAGACTGTTTTGATAAGATTTTGCCATAAAGAAATACTTAAAATGCTCAATAAAAGCAGAAAATTATCTTGAATTCTGACAATGATTTGTGAAACACTGAAGACGTCTCACCCGGCTCACCTGCACTGCACAATGAGGAGCGTTATTGGGCATTCAGGAGTTCATAGGCTGAAAATGTTAATGACATTGAATAAGTTGTTTGTTCAACGTGGCCATGAACCACACTGAATGCCTCATTACCCACTTAACAGCTAGAGATGAACAAATTGATTTTCTAAGTCGTTGTACCAGTATTAAAGTTGGAAAAGCAATTGTTATGGGTCAAACTAAAACAGGAAATACCCGGTTCATTCCTTGATTTGCAAAAAGGCTTTGTGCCATTTTGGAATGTTTCTCCCTTTTCATATCACATTGAAGCTACATATCAAAAAGAAATGAGAGTTCAAAATAAAAGTTGGAAATACTTCGGTTTGTGCATTTGCTTGATTTTTTTTCCTCTTTCTTTTTTGGCAAGATGCTTCATCAGATAAATACAAGTAATTTGAGTTGATCTTTTGTTTCCTTAGTGAATAAACCGCTTTCTTAAGAAATTTTGGCCACATGGGCCTTGTCTCTACAGTTGAAGCAGACAGATGCTGTGACACTCCCGCTTGCTAGTGCTAGTCTGAAAATTGGGTGGCCACTCTGGTGACAAGCACCTGAGCTAAGAAGCCCTCGAGATGCGAGTACATACATTACTTTGGACATGTCACCATGTTAGTGTAGCTGTGCAGCTTTCCTGAACAACTACTGACTCAGACAGCAAATGCTTGATGTTGCCAGAAACTGTCCTCCAACAGAAATACTTTTTTTGTTGTGGTCCAGCTGTTACTACCTGAAATCGATCACCTTGCAGTGTTAAAAACTAGATAACACTGCATGGAAGAGTGGACATCCCTCACTGAGAGATGTAGGGTCTTAATTTGGTCACGCTGTCAGCAAGATCATTTCTTGTTTACCTATCTAAACAACTAAATGGTCATGTAAGAATGGTTAATTGTTTATAAAAGGTTTCCTGTGGTTTCCCAGTCTGGAGCTTGTTTACTTCTCAGAACAGATGGTGTTCCCAGGACCAGGGGAGAGGAGTATTTAAGTGCTCCCTGTGGGCCAGGAAACAGAGAGAGAGAAATCCTGGGGCAGGGGTTTGGCCTATGGTGAGGATATTCACATCTGGATTCTAAGGGAAGGCTGTGCAGAGGTCCATATGAACTTTGTAAGCAGAGGAGACTATACCTCTTTGCTGCTTTTAACTTTTTTTTTTTTTTTTTTGCCAGGGACTTTTACAGGCACTGTAACCCTCCAGCATTCTGCATAGCTGCAGTGAATTGCTTCCACTAAGAGGCTGAATTATACTTTATGGATTTTGTGGGTTGTTGTTTTTTTCCTAAAACCAAAGGGCTTTACGGATGAGACATTCTATTGTACAAGAATAGATTTTTTTTTTAATGACTACTTGTTTCTATCTTCACCTGTTTTGGTACTGCACAGAAAATATGTTGAGTAGCTGTAAACGCACAGTGTTTGTAGAGTTTTTAGAAAATACATTTTATTGCATTCCCAGGAGTAAAGACAGCTACAAAAATAAAAAGCATCGGAATAAGGGAGGTATTATACCTTCTAGAAGATACTGTAGTCCTTGTGACCTCTTCAAAGTCAGCATTTTACTCCTAGCAACTGAGCAGTTAAGTATAACAAATTGTAAGGGATTCTTAAATATGTCACTTTTTGGTGAACTGAGATAGATTTAATACCCTTTTTATCCCTTTTACTGTACACTGAGTTCTACTAAATACTTGGCAGTATCGGGAGATCCAGAAGTACTGCTGCAGAATGTCACAGAATGGCAAGTGCTGATCTCTCAAATGGTGAGTGCTTCTGGATGAAGTGAAGTGCTGTTTCTGCTTTCCTTGCAAACTGTTTTCTTACGATCAGTCACCACCTTTTATTCAACCCTTTTTCACCTCAGAAAGTCCACATGCCTCAGGCTTGGAGATGAAGCTAAAAAGGAAATATCAGCCTAATGAAAAGCAAGGAAGTGTTTTGGGAAGTCCAGAGTTTGTACTTATAAACGTTCAACACCAGAGTGCTGAGCCAGGTCAGGTTCTCAGGTAGTCCAAGGAGATCTGCTACTGTATGGGTCCCAAGGTCATCGTCACACTGCGAAATATGCTCAGCTGCTCTCAGCTCCAATGATGACTTGCAAAGTTATCTATTATGTAAAGCAATGTAACCCACGTGATCATAAAGATTCTGGGGTTTTTTTGCAAGGCCTTGCTGCTTAAGCACAGCATGGGAGAGCAGAGCTCTCACAGGATTCACTAGTATCTGAGGAGTACATGTAAAACTTTCCTGGCTAGCACTGAAATGTTCCTGGAGCATACAGGACAGCACCTGATCTGAGACATGGAGAAGGAGCAGCTGGAAGGACATTGTACTGCAGCATTTGGGATCCTGATTCATGCTGTCAGGACAATAATAGGCTTGACCTCTCACAGCAAAATGCTTTCTGTTATTTTTTCCAGTGGAAAATTCTCCTACAAGACTCAGAGAGTCCCAAAAGAGTCTTTCAGCAAAGCGAGTAACGAGCTATCGACTGTGGCAATACTAAAATATGCTGAAGAGGCAAAACCAGAGAAACAGAAATCATGATGATATCCCCTTCCCTTTCTCATACCAAACCCTGACTTCCAGAGGCAGTGTTGCAGCTGGCAGGCTCCCTCATGCTTTAGTACGGAATACTGTGATAGGAGAAAGCTAAACCCTGCAATCTATTCCCAGGCAGGCCAGCTGGCCTCCTAAGGTATCAATAGACTTCAAAATTCCCGTGACTTTAGTACAATCTTTTTTCTTTTTATCTATGGATTGCTAGGATGGAGAATCAAGAATGAATTGTTATTAGAGAAGAGATGTCTTTGGAGACAGAAAAGTCTTTCAGGAAAAGAGCAAATATAGGAAGTCATTAACTGGAGACTTTTATCCTGGTTTTGTACTCCTTCCTGACTGTCCATCTTTGACCACTGCCAGAGACAGAATATTGGGCTAGCTAGATCTGGCTCAGTAAGGACCTTCCTATGCTGTTATGAAAGGATTTTTAAAAAATGGAATTTGAGCAAGGAAGTGTTGAGTTCCTGAATATTTGTCCTGTTGTTAATAGCTCTGAGGCAAAGAAAAAGCAATCAGAGATTACACTGGTGTCAGCAGCAAGCCATTAGCACAAACAAGCAAGGTCAAAGGATGTAATAGATGGAAGTGATGTTCAGATCCAGTCCTAGGACTTGGGGAATTTCCTGCTCTCACATTTCCTGCTTTCCCTGACAAAAAAACTACCAGGGAGCATTCATGTACCAAACCGAAGGGTACCAGGTCATTGATCAGATGTGGAGGCCCATCTTAAAGTGTTGCCAGAGCAGTATGTTGTTTGAAGAATATCTTTCTTCTTTGAAGAACAAAGGAGGAAGTATGAGGGGAGAAGGAGCTGGTAGGCAACCTCAGAGAGCAAGATACCCTCAGAAGTCTTCCAAAACACGGCCTCACGTGAGACCACTGAGTGCAATGGAGAGGGGTTGAGGTTGCAAAGATGGCAAGGTGAAGTTTCCAATGTACAGTGTTATTCAACGAAAAGCAAAGCAAAAGGTGAGCAGATTCTCATGCAAATGTCCAAGCTGTCAAGCCACCATGAGACTCACCTGTCAGGCATGTTTGATGCCCTTCATATTGTCTGATGAATATTCCCCCCTGGTGGTCTCACATCAGGGCAAACTGCCAACTTTGTGGGCTTCTATCAATAAACAACAGTCCTTCAAGATAATACACAATCAGCACTGAATATTACTTCCATTTAAATGTCAGATTATTTCATCATCCCAAACCCATAACAGTGAAGGCAGCTTTTAAACCACACTGCCTATATACTGATATTGCAGTTGTTTCCTTGAAGTCCAATACCACAAAATATGAAAGAAACATCAGGTTCTTTAGGGGTGTGCGTGTGAAGCTTTTGCAGACACAGCCACTGCAATATGTTTAAAATACAAAGTAATATCTGCTGTCTCTCCAACCCACAGCTCACCACTGCAAACCCATCTAGTTGCTTGCTGCATATGTCAGCATGTCTGGAGTCAAGGCACGTGACACTGAATGGCACAGCAAAAATGTGCAGCAGAAATCTTCCCTCTTGTTATGTTGCCAGTTCCACCAAAGCCACACCTGGGTTGTATTGTGTACTTCAAAATATACATACGTGATACAAGGCTGATCCAAAGCTTAGCATGGAAAATCAGATGGAAATTAGAATTAGATGGAAAAGTTCCTAATTCTCCTCAGTGTAGTCAGACCCTTGAGGCCAAAGTCATTCAAAAGGCTGTTGTTTTGACAGTTCTGTAACCTGAAGCTGTTGGAGCTGAGAGTCTACTTTGGAGCTACAGTTTCTACCGACATTAAAATCTGCCATAAAACCAAGACACTCACCAGGCAGAAAAAAACAACACACAGAAAATGGCACTGCTTCAGGCACTGACAAGTGTTATACTCAGGTCGTCTTCTAAATAGAGAAAGCATTGTCCATATCTTCCATGTGTAAAATGCACAAGTGCTAGATTTTAACCTTTTCTTCTGTTATCTGGCTTCTAAAAAACTTGAACCCGTGAAGAGATATTTTCTAAACAAGTTAGAGAATAAACATATGATTGAATGGATATAAATTAATAAGACTTTACATGTTACAGTACTTTATTTGGGAGAGGTGAAAAATGACAGTGTACCTGTTGTTAACCCACCACAGTTCTGAGGAGATCAGTTTAAGAAACTCAAACCTCACAAGTGTGTGCTTGGAGGAGTAACAGATATGGGCACATAGTAGTATCCACCTCTCATGTTGCAGTTTTCTGTAGTTGTGGACCAGAAATATTTTTTGATGTCTCAGAGCAAAACGTCAGCTTCACCTAAACCATCCTGGAAAGTTTTATTTGCAATGCTGTAGGGAGCCTCACAAGGCCAGGTACCATGAGGGATGGCAACCAGCAGCTTCAGGGAGGTTATTAGTAGTGATGGGACAATAACCTCTCTACTTTTTCAGAATTGCACCCCTGTATTCATGTGTTGAGTTTCACTTCACAGTAAATTTTCCTGGCTTTTCAGTTTGTCTCTATGTCTTTAGAATTACACCGAATTGCTGCACGCAGGCAGGTGCTGTTTTCTTCTGCTTCCAATAGGCACTGCTAGCTTCATGTTTTGCTAGGACGATAAGATATTTCTGTGGTATGTACTATTTATTTAGAAGAATACTTTATAAAGCAGCAGGGAGTAATGAAATTTTTTGACCTGTGGCTCTAAAAACACATGGGAAGTCAATCAAAATGAAAGACAAAATGCACACTGAAGTGTATTGTCCAGGGTTTTACTTCAACAAACTTAGCTGAGCCAGGAGAGGAGTATGGATGATGGGAAAAGTGAAGGAATGACAGCAACAGGGAAAAAAAAAAGGCATAAAAGAGGCACTTCAAGAATAATAGCCATCTGAATCTGAAAACTGCGACAAGCCTTGGAGCATAACAGAAACCAATATTGTTTAGCTGCTAGTCAGGGACTATCTTGGAGTAGGAAAAGGCAGCAGAAGGCAGAGCAGTAGTGTCCCACAAACCTGCACTTCTGCCTCCAGCTCATACACATCACACTGGCAGCTCAGAGAGGAGAGGACAGAAAAGGCCAGAGGGAAGGTCAGAGAGAAACTGTAGGACTGTGTAACACGCATGGCTATCCATCCATGAGCACAGGACAGGTCCAACCACACAGGGTGGAGCTGGCCCTGTGAACTTAATCCACATGTGTCCATAACTTGGGATGTGTCCTGGAGAGGGGTTGGACCTGCCACGGGGAGCTGAGTCCCGCACGCCTGCTGTAAACACCAAGGGTTGCGTATATCCCTGGCTCTCACTGGTGTTAAACATGGCTGATACTCTTACAGTAAAGACTCTATGAGCACTTTAAACTCTCTTGTAGAGTATCTGATTCCAGAATATTTTACCTGCAGTTGTGCTTTGTTGTTACTGCAGTTGTTGGTACTATTAGCCTTATACTTTTGTAGGATGCTTGATTATTTGTCTCACATATCTGTTTTTTGGAAGAATGGACAGGTTAAACTATACAAACATCCAAATGTTTTTTAAAGAATGAAGAAACAGGATGAACAATGAGACCATGTTTACTAAAATAAGAGAAACCCTGTTGAGCTATGATGTGACTGGATGACTAAGCCAGCTACCCTTTCTTGAAGTGTGCTCCTTCCATGAGCAGATGGTTTATTATTACGACCAGGGCATCTGAAGCCAGAGAAATTATCCAGTTGTGAGAATGCGATTGGGGAGAACAAATTTCCTACTTTCTTCTTCCTCCTTCTTGTCTTCTCTTCCTTACTGCTGCTTCCTACCAATCTGGTCTCTGTAAGCAGTGTGGGAGACCTGATCTTATCCCCTGCAAAGGAGAAGCAGTTACTGACACTCTTAAAGGAGATACAAATAAAGTGCTGTTTCACATTTGCACTCCAAGCTGTGAGCACAGCAACAGGGAGGGGTAATAAACTGATCATGGCTAGACTGATGGAAGAGGGGGAGGGATCAGTAATCATTTATTACCAAGTGGCTATTTTAAGGTCCTTCCGCAAGTTCTTTCTTTTCCCACAACTTCCCTTCCTAGGCACGCTAACACTGATTTTTAATGCCACTCAGAATCTCAAAGACCATCAGTTACCACTGTTCAATTAACTCCTGAGGTGCACCGTACTGTCGCATGGACCCTTGGATCTGAGTTGTAATATCCATGCTGCCTTTTCTGCCACAGCCAGTCCTTCAGGTCCTGCTGTCGCATTTCCTGGGGCTCAGCTGCCTCAGCTGAGAAAACCTACTCCCCCTACTTCTCCTCTGCTTGTGTCCATCTGGTGCAGCAGTGTCGCTTGCATCCAGGATGAGTCCATTGCACATTGACATGACTGCTTCCCACCTTTATCACTGCTAGCATCATTTCACAAACCGTACTGGACTTGCTGTTTTGCTCTATCTGTCTCAAGACACCTGTCAGGCCAAAGTGACTCTTTGTTGGCTGACAAGCACAGGCTTCTTGTCTTCAGAGTTCACGTGACCCACTGGTGCCACAGTAATTGCACAATGTTAAAAACAGACTTGGTTGTGACCTGCCCCTCCTGCATGTATCTTCTCAGTATCTGCCTCTCAAGCTGATGCAGGCAGCTTGATTAGCTGCAAATTTCCTTATGGCTCCCCCATCTGAAGGGTCTGCTAGGGGGAGCATTCCATGAGGTTCTCTGGAATATATCTCTACACTTTACATCTTTATTTGTTTAGTTTATGTCAGAATTTGTTGTGTATTCTGAGTCACTTGAAGCCTCCAGACAGTATTTTTAACACTTTTCCCCCATATCTAACGTAATTCATGCATACCATAGTGCTGTTTACACTGTCAAATGTGTTGCATTTCCAAGCAAAAAACTTCTGATGCCGAGCACAACCCAATGACATTCAAAGAAAATGGTTTCCTAAAGAGATAATGATCACGCACAAATGGATGCCCCAGTTTCATAGGTCACCTCCCAGAGTGTTACTGCCCTTTCAGTTTCTCATTAGAGACATTGCAATAGATGCCATTTTTAGGTCATTCGTATGCAAATGAAAGATTTCAATATTTTTGCTTGCTTTTTACATGAGGTGTAAGAGCACTACTGTCACTTGTTCTTCTTAGTTATATTTTTCTACCTAGAGCAATAGGCTTCTCTTATTGTATCCTGAATTATGGCAAGAGAAACTTCCCTGGGTGGATGAGCCATGGACCATTTTGACTCTTTCATCTGTATTCTGTACTCTGTTGAGCATTCCTGTATTTCCTGAAAGCATCCTTAGTTTCCTCTTCAGTTGTCAACATTTGTCTGTCCATTGAAAGAATTCACTCACTGATATCCAGAAGTCTGCATCTTTTAAAATCAGTAATAAGCATCATTTTTCCTTCTGGTACTATTATAAATTTTCACCTTTCAATATTTTTCTTCATCCAATGGAATAAAGTTTACTTCTATAAGACCAGAGTTTCACTGACTCCTACCACCAGTGACTTGTCTTTGCTGATATTGGCATCCTTGGTGCACCTAAACACCATGGAAAATCAGTCCATGTCCTGTGAGCCTTCAGGTGGCCAGTCCATTCACCTTCAGAAGTTCCATCTAAACACAAGGAGGAACTTCTTTCCTTTGAGGGTGGCAGAGCACTGGAACAGGCTGCCCAGAGAGGTGGTGGAGTCTCCAACTCTGGAGACATTCCAAACCCGCCTGGAGGCCATCCTGTGCAACCTGCTCTAGGTGTCCCTGCTCTGGCAGGGGGGTTGGACTAGATGATCTCCAGAGGTCCCTTCCAACCCCAGTGATTCTGTGATTCTGTGATTCTACTATGCCATTTTCCGTGACTCCCATGAATAAATCTGTTTGCTTCCTCTACAGATCTCTGCAGGTGTTTGTAAATGCCTGTGTAGTCTTGTGATCTTTTTACAAAGGGCAGATATTATCTTGCATGAGTTGTTTGTCCACTTCGAGTTTGTCAGAGTCTTGGGCTCTCTGGACGCCCACAGTGACTGTGTTATGCTTTCCTGCCTCAACCTCACTTGCAGAAACACTGTGGGTTTCTTTTCATGTGCACAGCATCGAAGGAGTTTCTAACCTCCTCAAACTTCAGGCAAGTCCTTCATTGCTTTAGAAATATTAATTGCTTTGCCATAAGTTGATTCTGGGTATTTCAGTAGATGTTTCCTTGAATGATTTTTCCCAGAATCTAACTGTGATCTTATGACAAAATTGAAAAACTGTTTCTAACTTTCCAATGATCACAAACATAATTTTATTTTTACCACCTTCTTTGTAAAGTCTGTTTAAAACCATACATCTAACATGTTTCATTTTACCTTGAGAGTACTGCTCAAATTGCTGTAATAATCTTTTATAATTAGCCTCCTCTGCTTAAGTTAATGGGAAAATATTTTTAACAATCAAGGTGCTTCAGAACTTGTGTCAGGAATTGAGCTACTTTTGCAGTGGCACTTCTGGCATATGGATACAGACTGAAGGCAAATGACTCCAATTATCTTCTGTATTCTGAAAGAATTTTGGTGCCGGCAAGGCTTTTATCTTCTCTGTTTTTCTGCTTAGCATATTTCCTTGCTGTTTATTCTTGGTAAAATTACTTGCTTAATAATCAGCTTGATGAGTGAAGAATTTGCTGTGTTCAGTGATGGTTTTCACACTGAGCAGGCTTTCATAACCTGAGCCCCTTCACAACCCGACCAGTTCAAATAGCATAGCCTATTTAATAGACTAATCCCTCCCAGACTGTACAACACAGCATGCCCAGGATTTGTTTTAAACTCAAAATTGAAACAGCATAGTGCCTGGAGCAGAGAACTAGGGGGAAAAAAGAAGGAAGTTTGCTAACTCTTTGGTCTTAAAATTTTGGAGATTATGATACTAATAAGCAGTGAACTGACTTTCCCAGACAGACCTTTTCCTAATAGAAGTGAGGAAGCAAGGTATTAGTGTAACCTCAGCATAAGTGTGTTGTCAGTAGCCCTTATCTTGAATTTTTGTGTAAAGATGAACACTACTGCATATACATGACAAAAGGGTGTCATTGCCAAAAGAAAAGGAGAAAAAAAAAAGCATCCCAGGTCAAGCATCTGCAATGAGTTCAGCAGTACTAGTAACTTCTCACTAAGGCTTGCAGACAAATGTTTGCTTTGGTTGCAATCTCTAAATGTTTTCCAAGTTGCTGGATTTCCAGCTGAAATTGTTTATTTCTTACCCAAAACAACCTAGCACTACTGGAAAGCTGTCCAATGAACAGCATAAATGAACACTCTCTCCTAGGCTCTGATACCTCTCTGTGCCAATTATAGATTTCAATAATGGAGAGGTTTTAATTAAAATGATGGACGTAAGTGGGATTAATATGCATTGGGGTATGTGTGAAATACTATAGCAGTTAACAGGGAATGTAGCTTTTCTGATGACTTCTGTTCACACAGCACATTCCTGATAACAAGGAAATCCTTCATTCTTGGAACAACAGTTCAATGCAGGGAGCTAGCGATATAGATTTCCCTCTGGTGTGAACAGATTATTTTCTTTAGTTTATTGCTGTCATTTGTGCTCATAATATGGGGTTTGGGGCAAAGCGTATCTTAAATAAGCCTTACCTTCCTGCCCATTACTCTATAATAAATTCTGTGACATATTTTAAAGATGATAAAAGCTTCAGCTTTAAATGGAAACTGCAACCTGAATCCCTGAGTAACCAGAGATCAGTCAGTGATAAGTGTGGAACATGACTAAATAAATTATGGAGCAGGAACAGTCTGACAACTTCATATGCATGCATACTTGCACGTACAAAATACCACAGGATCATGGGATAGTTAAGGTTGGAAGGGATCTCTGAAAGTCATCTGATCCCATTCATGGCATAAAAGGATGGCAAAATGAGGTTAGATCCAGCTTTGATTTTAGATCAGGTCAGTCAGGGTCTTGTTCAGCTGAGATATGAACATCTCCACGGATGGGGTTTCCACAGCCTCTCCAGGAAACATGTTCCCATGTTTGAGTGCCCGCCATGAAACTTTCCTGACACATGGTTTGGCTTTCCACCACAACTACAACTCATGTCGATTACCTTGTCTTTTCTCCCTGAGAAAAGTCTGGCTGTCATCTCCATAGGCACCAATTAATTAGTTTCAGGGAGCAGTGAGATTCCCCCTTAACTTCCTCTTCTGTGAGTTGAACAGACCATGTTCTCTGAGCCTCCCCTCATATGCTGCTTGCTCCCGTCTCTGGCCATCTCGGCAGCCTCTGATGGACTCACTCCAGTATGTCAGCCTCTCCTGCAGTGGGGAGCCCAGAAATGGACGCAGCGCTCCAGATGTGGTCCCACAGTTGCTGAATAGAGGTGAAGGATCGCCTGCCTCACCCACTGGTTATGCACTTGCTAGTGCAGCCCAGAACACAGTTGGTCACCTTTGCCACAAGAGCACACTACACTGTTGACTCGCGTTCAACTTGCCCACCAGGATGCCCAGGTCCTCTTCTGCAAAGCTGCTTTCTAGTTGCTCAGTGCCTGACCTGTCTTGTTGCATGGGGTTATTCTAAGATAAAACACTTTGCATTTGCTGATGTGGATCCCAGCAACTCGTCTCCCCAGCCTGTCAGGGATCCCTCTGAATAGGGACTCACTGCCCTAACCTCCAACACATCAGCTGTACTCCACAGCCTGGTATCATCAGCAAAGTTTCTGAGCGTTAGTTACTCCCAACCATCACCCAGGGCACTTATAAAGACATTAAGCTGTACTGGCTCCAGTATCAACTGAAGAGAAAAAGCATTAGTAAATGACCATGAGGCAGACGCTGTACCTTGGATCTCAACACCTGAATCCCAGCAATCTGATCGATTTTTCACCCACACTGTATTCCACCTCTCCAAACAAAATCTCTCCAGACTGCTAGAAGGACAATATGGACCACCGTGGCTAAACCCTGCTAATCTCAAGGTAAATGACACCCACTGATTTGCAAATGTTGATACTCAAGCAGGGAGCAGTAATAAAATGCTTGGAGTTTAACAAGGAGGATAGGCTGCTGCATGCCTTCAGGTGGAAAGAGTTCTCGATGGGAAGCCTTCAAAGCGGAAGGTACAGACAGACTGCCCTGTATCTACCTAGCGAATTTAATGACCTCCAGTGATATGACACAGCGTACTTCAAGCCTCTGGGTGGAAAAAGCCTAATTCATTTAAGATTTCATGTAACAGTGCTTAATGTGTAACTTTAATCCAATATGAGAAGAAAGAGGCAGAGGGAAATTTGTATGGTTTTTTAATCTGAGGTGAGTGAGAAATGAGGTCACACTTTCCTGCTAGCTGTAGTTTTAGCAAATTCAGAGAAGTCTTTTTTTTTTTTTTTCCTGCTCTTGGCCTTAGAAAAAATAATCAGAACAAATTTTTAAGAGTAGAACAGGAGAATGGAGGAATCATTAGCTTGCAAACTGTGCTGCCTGAAAACACAATGAAGAATAACGTTTTGGGGTAGGCAGCGCAAGAACTACTTGGGCAGTAAACTTAGCTGGTAACCCCCAGACTCCTCTTGTTCAAGGACTGTAGTGGGAGCAGGTGACAACATGGAGAGGTCAAAGGACTGAAATAGTGTCCTGGAATTATCCCCACAGTCTGATATCCATGCTTGGCTGATGATAATGAAAAGGCTGGGAAGCTGCACTGATTAGTGCCCTGCTTTCCTTGCACCTGCACAGACAGCAGGTGTAATTTTCCTACCACTATCCTTTAAAGTTGTTTTGAAGTCAGAGTTAAGGTTGCAGTAAAGCAAGGTAGTGAGAAATAAGAAGTGTGAACTGAAGGGAAGTTGTGTTGTGGAAATGAGAGCACTGTGGCAGATAGTATAAGCATGTATTTTGCGTAACAAAGAGTACAAAGTTTATGCAGCATTTAACGCTGCCAGACTGATAAAAGCCCTGGCTTCTGAGTGATTATGTGATGAGTAGCACTGGCTGTCACCAAGCATTGGTTTAGGTGGTGAACATAGCACAAAAAGAACATTAAAATGGCAAAGTCACGCACTTAGAAAAGGAGAAATCTCAGTATCAAAGTACAGCTTCAGGGGCCCCTGACTCCACTGGTGTTTTACGATACCTCTAGCAGCAACCACTGCAGGGAGAGCTCTGCCTCTCACTCACGGGTCAGGGCTGCAGCCGCTCTGTTGGGAGAACACGGAAAATGAACTCTAACGATTTTGACTGATCATAGCTTTTAAGGCAAGAGGGTATCACTATGACTAGTCCAGCTTATGAAACTTCTCAACCTCCAAACTGCCTTGAATGCGTTCTGGCATATGCACACACAGAGCTGCAAATTCTCACTGTGGCAGTAAAACCACATGCACTAGGAAAACTTTATCTGAAAGGTTGGTTCCATGCCCCAAAGGCTTTGAGCTTTAAATCTCCACTCTCCAGTAGTCACAGAAATATTTTTGAAGTGCAGAAAACAATATTTCCCCCCCAAGCCGGTTGAGAAACACTCAAATAACTTCCTCACCCTCACCCTCCAGCCCCCAAAACTGTCCCAATAAAAAATGTGTCTAGCTCCCTGTTGAAACATTGGAGCCCAAAATGTAAAACTCTGGCAAAGTTATAACAAAATGCAAATGGAGCATCAGAGAATCTTAGCTATTGGTGGTGCTATTAGCAATGTCTACTTTTATGACCATGACTTTTATGACGGGAGAAAAATATCAGTGTGTTCTCTGTACTGCACAGTACAAGGGTCTTCACTGCAAAATGGTCTTCATAACTTGCTTCTTAAATGCAGAGCATAGAATACGTTATGAAACGTAAAATGCTGTTTGCCATTGTAATAACATCTTTCCTAAAAATGTTTTCCACAAGGTATCTTTACATGTATCTTTACATCTTTTCACATATATCTTTAGTATTGCTCACTTTTTTTTTTTGTTCTCAAAACTTATTTCAGAGACATTCAATTATGGTCAGGTTTCTCATTATGAAGGCACTGCTCCATTATTAAAAAAAACAAACAGGTTACAAAAGGGCAGATACAAAGATATTATATTTTATTGCAGAGCCAACATGTTGGTCTGCTCCTGTCAATTCAGCCCTGCAACTATGTGGGACTTTGTGAGATACAAATACATGAAACAAGTTTCCCTTCAGTGTGGAGGGATAAGAAAGATAAGCAAGTTCACTGAGATGTAAGGACAAGGACAGAGACTGAATCATGCAAATAATACAAGATTTTTTTCCCCCAGGCTTCTATCGTTTTGAAGAATATAAGGTTGTACATGGAGCAAAGGTGTTGTTGCTGTCAGGTGTTTATCTAACGCAATGTGAGTTGCTTCGTACTGAATCCCTCCAGAGCTGGAGGGATTCAGTACGCACAGGCATTTAGCATTTTGACTCCCTTTAAAACAAAGTAGGTCACAGGGTTTTCTCACTCACCCTCACCCCACCCACCCCCATCCCCACACACCCCTTCCTTTTGAAAGAGAAAAAAGACTTGAAAAAATATCTTCACCAGGGGGACCCTCTTCAGGGCACATTCGTCGAGGATGACAGACACCATAGAAATTGTTTAAAAAAGGGTTTGAGCAAGAGCTAGCTGAAGGGAAGCCTTCCATTTTAAAATGAGGTTCCAATCTCAAACAAATCAACGTAAAAACTGAAATTCTTAGTGATATAAGATTGGAATCTAGCTTCTGTTTAGCAGACAGTCTTGAGAAAATGCTAGAAGACTAAGATGCCTTCAAGGAGTTGTATGGAGAAGTCAACACATAGGATTTTCTTAACTTCTTGCTAGATGCAGAGAAATTTACTGGAAAAGGAATAATCTCTGTCAAATATTTTGTTTCAGTCAGTCAACAAATACCAATACAAAAAATTGCTTGATCATTTTTTTTCTGACCTAGGTTAGAAAAACCATTTTTCTTTCTAGGTTATAATCTCATCGCAATAATAGTTTATAATCTCCTTTACATGCTGCTCTATATATGAATGAACATGCAAAAGCTTTAAGATGTTCCCAGGCTTTGTTCAAGCCAAGCTACAGCAGACTTCTGTTCAGTGCCAAATAGGTTGCCTAGCACTATAAATAATGAAATCTCCTTTTCTCCATCATCAGCTTTCAATCACAACACAAGTGTAATACGACTGTATGATTTCTGTGTAACACCTTGGTGCTTTCATAGGCAAGATGGAAAGCTTTTCTGCAAAGTCAATAGGTCTCCTGAGAAGAAAGGCGAGTGCCACAAGACCTTTTTTAATTGCTTTTCTTTGGCTGACTTTAACTAATGCTGTGGGCATTTGTCCTCACCATGAGAGTTTGGCCTTCATTGCCCCTTCGCTCAGAACAGGACTATTTTGGCAGGGAGCAGGTACATAGATACTGCAAGTGGCGATGTGAAGAAAACACGGAATAAATGTTTTATACACATGATGTAGATTTTCAGCATAACAATGCATATCTAAAGAGGCAGACTTTGTATGGGTTTTTTTGTTTAAAATCCTAATAGTGCTGGACAAGAAAGAAGGTGCTGTACTTAGTCCTTTTCAGGACAGGCTTTTTGCATGCACTTTATTCTTTCCTTTCAACAGCCTTTTAAATCCTAGTGGATTTGTCTCAGTGTCATCTTCTTCTCTGCCCTAACTCCTTCACTCCCTGCTCTTTCAACCACAGTATCCCACAGATCTACAACCTTTCAGGATGGGTGCAAGGCCTGTCTGTGGAAACGGAGATAGCTAGGGAGAGAGAGGTTTAAATCAGGTCAGCTAAGGAAAATTGTAGATTTTGGCTACAGTGGTTAATAGTGCTAATTAATTTTGTTTAGAGCTTAACTTTTAAAGATTACTTTCAAAAAATCTTTATTATTTTTCAAAAAGTGTCTATTAAAAATAGAACATTTTTCAGGTCGAGTTTTCCATGCCAAAAGTGCTCCCTGGGTAGATCCTTTTCTAGGCGCAAGGAAATTAGGGTGGTCTTTCCTTAAAGATGTCTTAATGCTGACTTTTACTTTCATTGCTGGATATGCTCATTCTGCTGGTGGCTGTTTTGCTTCAGAAGGTCCTGCATTAAAATCTGGCTACAGGAAAAAACCCACTTCTTTATCAGACACACAAAACTGAGAGCAACTCACACCCACACAACCCACCAACGGCTCAGAGATGAACAGCATTGCTTTCACTCCCCGTGTCAGGGAAAAGATTAGAGGGACGTCAGTTCTCTCAGAAATGTGACGTTTGCATGGAGACGTTCTTCTGATGCTGATTTTGAGTGAGCAACGAAAGCTTGTAGGTCAAGCCAGCCAAGGGCTTGGTATCCCTGGGAGAGCGAACCATCACAGACGACTTGTGGTCACACACTTCAGCCAGCAGCACCTGCCTTCATCCAGCAAGCACCCAGGCCAGGCTTGCGCTGTACCCAGCGCATTTTCCAGTTCCTAATTGAGCCCTAAACTACTTTCAGCTTTGATGATCTTCCTGATGCTTTTCCCTTCCCCCACAACTAATTTTAGATGTTCATGTTCAGTGAGATACAGGAATAGAAGCGACTCAGCTTGCAGTCACCCTCACTTAAGAAAGCTGGATATGAAAGTGTTTTTGAGCTACAGTTTACACCAAAAATCAGGACATTGGAGACAATTTAGCCTGGTATGCTAGAGCTGGCTGCAAAGATCATAGCAAGTTCCTAAATTAACTCTGGAAAATAGCCTCTGGCAAATTCATGTCCCTTCCCATGTTGCTGCCTGTTCCTGTGACCCAGTCTACACCTCCTTAGCTTATCATGCGATTTTCGTGCTCCTTGCTCCACCAGAAACTCCCTGACAAGGCCTCACCTAATCTGACCTAATCTAGAGCAAACTGTGGCACGCCAGTCACACACGTGTGTGGGCTACTTCCAAATCAGTGTGTCAGCGCTCTTTGGATTATTATTTTTTAATCACCTTGTGAATTCCTCTCTTCTCTGCGTAGCTCCTCAACCAAGCCCCTGAATGAACTTGCTGTTTCTCTGTCAATATAATTTATTCATCTTTTTTTTCTGGAGGGAGCCTCAGTCTGTGCCTTAAGTAGGTGAAACACCTTGAAATCAATCGGGGCACATGCCAAGCAAAAAAGCAGCACCCGGCTATGGTGTTAATCCAGCAGAGTTACTGCTTCTGGGAAATACTCTGTTCCTAAATTATTCTGAGCTGGTTCAGCAAAGGGTTTCTTGTAAAAAGGTAGTGAAGAAATCCCCCTTTTGCCCCAAGGTTACAAGTTATTTTGTTAGACCAGATGATATGACAGCATGATTCTATCAGGACAAATCAAAGTTTACTGAGCAAATCTGTGTTCTATAACCTGATTTATTGGTGCCATCTGCCAACACCCATGAACAGATGCTCTGTAGGACCTCACTAATGTGCAATAACGACTGGGAGAAACCCACTGCAAATGACTGAATTTTAAAAGTTATTGAGGGTGGCAGGAGAGATAACAAACATAATGAAAAAAAGTCTAAGAGAATGCATCCCAATGTTCATTTTTCAGTTCCATTTCCCTGACAGCAGTACTTCAGAGTGTACTCATCTACATATGTGGATATGCGGCGTAAAAATAAACCAAGCACTCACATTTTCCTGTGATTTTCCTCCAGTCCTTTGCTACTGTGTGCTTCAGAGAAAAGAGAGTATTTTGGTGTGAGCAGTTACAGTCACAACTTACCCCAAATCAATGAGTCCTTTCCGATTGCAAGAATTCTTTTTACGGTCATATTCGAGCAGGTCAACATTGCCATATTGCTACCACTAATGTCTTTTTTTTAATGGTTTTCCCCTGCTCTGCAGCTATTTCCAAGCTCTGTGTACTCTGAGGGCATGCCAAGGTAGAAGCAAACGAGTTTGCAATTATTGCCACTGGCAACATTAATTTTGCATTCCTGTCTCTTCAAAAGCACAGGGGAGCAAAAAGAGATAACGGAAAGATGAGCAACTTGTCCGGATGGAGATTTGAAACGTGTCCGGGCTCAGAGCAGGCACGGCAGCAGGCGAGCGGGTGCCTTGCTGGCTCCCACAGCCCCAGGGATGGCTCAGAGAGGCGCGGGAGCAGCCCGGTCCCGGGGTCCCTGCGGCCCCCAGCCCTGCCACTGCCTCCCACCGCCTCCTGCCCACGGGATTTCCTGAACTAAGCATTCACCTCTTAGGAGCTGCATTAAAATTAGAAGCTGGAGCTGTAGTGGGGGGGGGACACACGCTTTACCTTCTCTCCTAGCACATACTATAGGACAGCCTGCTCTGTCGGCACCAAGGGCGTTACGTGGCATTCATTCAAATGCACTCAGGAACGTCTTTTTGATAGACACAACCTAGCCAACACCTGACAAAGCTGTAAAATCAGGGGACAACAACTTTCAACCACTGCCACTGTTTCAGAGGCCGAATTTGGATCCAGAGCTGGAGCGCGGAAAGCCTCCTTCCCTTATTGTGCCAATCCATTAAAATCACACACTCATGGAAACTCTCCGTGGAAAAACTATCACCGAACTATTAATAAAATCTTCCTGAACTATTAATACGGTCTGTGGGAGCTTTAATCCACCGTGGGGACTGATTATGTAAGTGCACAGGCATGAAGATGCTGGTTTTATCCTGTTTAAATGACCTTTAGGTTTAAACAGTATTGTTTATGATTTAAATCTTCCTGAATCTAAGGGAAGTTCTTTTCTTTCAAAGGGGATTATATTTTGATTTGCAGCAAACTGGCAAGTATGGTCGAGATTAAAGTGCATTTGGATGGCAAGATGGGTGTTTGCTTTTCTGATTCCAAAGGGTAGAAGTTATGAAAGCATTTTAAAAACGCTTGTGTCACAAAATTCAGATGCCCTGTAACCTAGAAATATGCTGTAATTTAGTTTTTGAGCTCAGGTCATTGGTTTATGAAACCAATTCATGCAGTTCAAAAAGCTTGGCTCTGAGCATCAGGTTGGATTTATTCCTGATTTTGGTATTCCAAGGATTTCTTTGCTTTTCTGCCACGCTTTGGTGTGAGGAGATGCTGGAAGATCATCTTGATTTTTAGTTTTCAAGCAGTTCAAAACAACAAAACAGTAAAAGGTTTCTGATGTACACTCATGCCAAAAGAAATAGATGTCACGAAGGCAAGAACAGGCAGAAATAATGAAAAATTGTCTCTCCTTCACCTCATAGCTATCACTCCCGAGCTATTTAGCAGAACATTATGTACCGAGGGTTTTCAGTCACAAACTCGTTTCTATTGAGAAATTTCTCTGCACGGGAGGTCTGAGCGGAGAAGGGAAACAATGATCTCCGTAATTTTTTCCTCTGATCTGCAGGCTTGGAGACCCTTCTCCAATTTGAAATGAAAGATGCATTGAGGCCTGTATGGATTTTGGGGCGCCTGTGACAGCTCCACTGTGGCACTCAAGTGTTCATTTCTTTCTTTCCTTCGGGCATGATGCAGAGGGGAATAAATGCAAACAGTAAAGAAAAAAAAATTAAAAAAAAGACATGCAAAAGAAAAGTCCCATCTTTGGCATCAGTTTCATTCAATCAACAGGAACAACTGAAAACCTGTGTTTGGACAATTTTGTCTCTCTAGGTTTTACCTTTACAGTTTGGGAAAGGTGCCACTGCAGCATGGTTAGATATAGTCCTCGTTTTAGTTCACTTCAGGTCCCAATGAAGAAGACCTGGTCTGACTCTGGAGTGAGCTAGCTGCCCAAGCAGGTATCTGGAGTCTTTTCGCTGTTTCTTCCCTGCTATTGCTGAGTAGCAAGTTAGCTAGATTAGCACTGGGTTGGATGTATTTATTCGTGCTGTAATTTCATCTCTGAGCAACATATTAATATGTCCAGCCTGGTTTTCAGGTAAAATGGCAGTAGTGCCCACAAATAAGTAGACTAATTCCTGCATGCTATCTTTTATTTATGCCATTGGAATAAACCGGCATAAACTCAGGATTGGGTATTTTTAACAAGGAATCGGGTTAAGAAAAGGCTCCATGATCCCAGGGTCCTTTTCACAGTAGGCTCCAAAAAATGTACCTCATTATAAAATACACCTTCCCAAGGAATCACAAGACATGAGAAATCAAAAGAGAATTCCTAAAAGCAAAAGCTCTCCAGCAGAAAATCAATTTCAGCTGCTTTCACCTTGCCCCAGGGAAAGCCGCAGAGACACTAAGTGGGGTGTGGGAAAGGTCTCATACATCTTCCTGGAACTGCACAAGGCAGACCTCCAGACGGGAGCTTTTCTTTCCAAGACAGCTCTGCTCTAATTAGGGACTTCTGCAAAATTGGTACGTTGCAGTTCCAAACAGTGTCTGGATGATTCCCATATCAAATTTCTTTGGTTTAAAAAAAAAAAAAAATTATTTCTTTGTCCTTGTTCTAATTGACAGCCTTACAAATGCAGGTGGACTGAGGGATGAAGGTCAAATTGCGCTTATTGTGCTTAATAGAGTAAGGAACAAAAATTAGCAGCAAGTTACACACAAAAAAATGTTCTTTGGTTGTTGTTTTGTTCCTGGCCATCATGCTGCCTTTCAAGGGTCTTTGTGCATTTTCAGGTGTACCTTCAGAATGAAAAGAAAGCAATTGCCTTTAAATAAAACTGTTATATGAAGGGCTTTCCTGTAACACTTAATCTACTGATGCACCAGACAGAAGCTAGTTTATGGACTCAACAATCTATGTTGGGTGGACATAAAATTCATTTTCTATACAGGAAAGTACATCCTTCTCCTTAGTCAACCTTTTCCAGTTTAAACCTCTGGCTGGTTCCTATAATTGTGAGCATTCAGACCTTTCTGGGTAATGTCGTATCATTAAGGCTGGTCAACATGTTCTGAAAAACCCCACGTTCCACCTTGGAAATGAAGTCTGACTGACATTTCTCCCTAAAGATTTTGATTAATATCATCTGCGCATTCTAGTGAAAAGGCAAAACAATTTTTCTTCTTTGGGTCAGTATAAATCTCCGTGTCTTAAAGTCATTCCCCTGCCTCCCATCTCTCCTTTCTTTACTGCCTTTTTCTTCAAACTCAGACTGTATCTTCTACACTGACCTGTGCTGTCATGGTACAACCTGGGATGGCTGGGACAGCTTAGCCCCAAACAGCAAAGGAGTCCAGAACTTCTGCCTTAGAGATACAGCTTGTGGGACGGCAGATGCCTTGACAAATATAAAATTAAAAAAAAAAAAAAGGTATATGGAACATTCCATTATTTCTTATTAATACTTTTTCTTAGAATATTTTGTGGAAAGTTTCAAATTTTTGAATTTTCATTCCCACGTGAGAGGAAAGCAACTGAATATGTGAATTTTGCATGAGATGGGCATTTTTGGCTCTGGTCTGCTCTGAAACCCAATTTTAGGTAGGGTAGAAAATCACTTTGGACTTCACTTCATGCTTCTTTTGGTCAGTGTTTTTTCTAGTTGGGCTCAGATTCTCTGCAACTGTTTCTCAGCACAGCCCAGTTGAAGTCACTGCAACCTGCAGCACTGCAGTAGTTCATATCAGTCAGAGCTGTGTCCCTGAACTCTAATGAATAATACAGCAGTGATGGAAAAAGTCATCTTTATAGTGAATGAACAAGTCAACAGAATGGGTGCCATCCTTAAAAAGCTCAGCTCTTAGTTTTCTGGGATTTAAAATGGGATCACCTGTTATGTTACACCGTTTGGCCTCTTGCGTGCTGGCCTGACTACCCACTAGTCTTGCACGGAGCATCCAATATTGAGATTTGTAATGATTTCAGGTAAACTTATGTGTCCGAAGTATAAGCAGCTTATACTTACTGTATAGCAAAAGAAAAAGGCATCACTTAATGCTTGTGGCTGCTCACAAACATTACCCAAGTACGGTTTAAGACGACTGCCAGGGCAATCCATGGCCAGTGCTAAAGAGCATAGAGAGTCCTGCCAATGTGCCCTGGATGGTGAGAGGTGGTGGGACACCTACTTAGCGCTCAATCTGGGAAACAATTAGACCTTAAAGCGGTGCAGAAGCTATACCGAGCAGGAGTATGAGGGGATTTTCCATATCATCTCACAAATCCACCCCATATCCTTACCAGCTGTGCTCACTCTCTGATGCTCTGGAGGAAGGTGAGAGAAAGCCCCAGGATACCCCGTGCTAATTGCGGGGGGAATGAACCTGCCTGAGTCCGGAAGCCAAAGCCCTGAAGGAAGAGACCTGATTATGCTCTGTCTTTATAAGCTGAGCTGTAGGGGTTAGGGGCACAGGCAGGATGAGGATGGCTTCATCGGGATCTCCCTTCATGGGGGAGAGACAGGCACCTCTCCTCTCGCTGGAAGCATATTCACACGCAGGAGCTGCGGTCGTCCCACTATTTATGCAACGCGAAAAAATCCTAGACTCTTCCCTGACTGACTGACATTTGTTAGATGAGAGCGTAGGTACAAAATACCCATCACAATATGCAATAACCTTTAAAGACACGCCAGCAACCTCCTCTTTTATTAAGCGTGCCATGCTGGCTGAGCGGGGTAGGATGCTATTGCAAACACCTCCCCGGCGGGACGCTACCTGCATGCTAATGCCGAGGGTGTTTGTGCACAGCCTGGCAGCGAGCGCTGGGCTCCGGCAGTTTCCATGGTGCCGTCATGGTGCGCTCTCCCTACACCTTCACTTATCAGCATTTCCCACCCATCCTCCTCCCCATAACACGCTGCTCGCTCACCCCGAAAGGTCAGCCATTGTAATGATGATTTTAGCAGGGGGGAGGCTGGGAGGCCGAAGGGTGAAAAGGTGAGCTGTGTGCAGCGCTGTGCGTGGGAACCGCGGGCTTGCCTTGCGCCGCACAATGCGGAATTAGAAAGCTTCCCCTCGAGGGAGCGGTGCTCATCGGCCCCCTCTCTCTTCCCATCCCGGCCGAGTCAGGTGCCCTGATGGAGTTAAAAAATGTGCAGGCAGAGTGGCTGGAGAGCCTACTTTAAATCATCAGTAATTGATGCGTTAGTGTGTGGAGGGGACAAGGGACTGCGTCTGCTAACAGAGGAAACTGATGCAAACGTTTCCAGGCGTCTTTCTTTTTCCATCTCCCTCCTGCCCCCTCCCAGCAAGCCCAGTGCTTGTTTGCAGATGGAAAGAAGCAGACTTCGTCCTCTGACTTTCATCTTATTGACTGCCTGACTAAAGCACTGCATCTATTAACTGCCTTCCTTTTCTTTCTTTCTGTAGGACAGCTTTCCTGCCCGTTTTGGAGGAGTCCATTTTGTCAACCAGCCATGGTACATCCATGCCCTGTACACGCTAATCAAACCGTTCCTCAAAGACAAGACGAGGAAAAGGGTAATTAGACGGGGCCGGGGGGGATAGGAAGCTGCAGAGCAGGAGTAGCTGAGTAGATGCCTGCTTTCTTTTCTTCCTTTTTTTTCTCTCTGCATTTTTCATATGGCCTCAGAGAATTGCTGCTGTTATTAAAACAGAGTTTGCAATGGTCTGGATTGAATCAATAACTCAGCCAGGGACCAGAAAGCTGTTATCACTAACAAAGTGTAGATACATTTTAATGGGACGTGCTGAGGGATAGAGAGAATTAGCAACGTGGAGGGATTATCAGGCCTGGCTGAGGTCACCTGCAGTGAGGAAAACTTCAGCTCAACCCTTTTTGTGAGAGTCAAATTTCCTATTTAATTTCTTCAGCAAATTGACTGTTTTCACATGGTGGTAACTCACCTGTTTCCACAAAAAATGCCCATGCCTGGAGGCTGTCTGCTCACACTGCAGAAGTGGAACCCGTGTGAACTGTGGTCTTGCAGTCATCTTGGCCATTTGTCCTCTGCAGTCTATTAAACAACCACTGGATCATCCCTCAGAAGGCCCCAGAGCCCACCCTGGGGTGTCTCTGACCAGGCAGGACAAGGGTAGTACCAGCCTGAAAGCAAAGAGGGATCAGCGAGACAAATGTCGCTGAAACAGTGCAAAGTGGCGACACTGACTTACACCCCTGGGAAACGTCAGTTCCGGGTGCAGGGCTGGGTCACCCTCTCAGATGTTGAGGACCTTCACACCTTCTTTCAGTAAGCTCCATTATCTCCCTTTTCTTCTCACCGCTCTTCGTACAAGCCTATATCCTCTTCTAGTAGCAATAATCACTTATTATTCCTGACTTGCGCTTTCCCTGATCTGGTACTTAAGAAAGTGAAAGTGTCAGGTGCCAAAAGTAAGTGAATCGGGGTTTTCTGAAGTGTCTATAGTGACAGCCTAATTCTACAGCTGTACACCCCAAAGCTAATCCCCCTGCTCCTGCCCGCCCAAGCCAGCCCTGAGCGCTTCAGAAATTCCCACCTGAAACTGCCACATCAACTAATGACGCTCCACACCTCATTAGTGCTGTTATTATTGTACTTAACGAAGTAAGGAATCGATGATGACTTTGAACTTTCTTTTTATTTCTTAAAGATCTTTCTTCATGGTAACAACCTGAACAGCCTTCACCAGCTAATACACCCTGAATGCCTGCCCTCTGAATTTGGGGGGACTCTTCCTCCGTACGACATGGGGACGTGGGCTCGAACATTACTTGGTCCTGACTACAGCGACGAAAATGAGTACACCCACACCTCCTACAATGCCATGCACGTGAAGCATGCGTCCTCCAACCTGGAGCGGGAGGCCTCACCCAAACCCATGAAAAGGTTAGTACTGCCTTTGAAATCATCTCTCATCAGGCTTTCCAAACTGATTTGGCATAAATCTAGCAGGAAGGGCTTGGAGAGAGGCTGTAATTTGGCAAACATTGATGGTAAGGAGCACTTCACCCTGGACGGCGTTCACGGTGAGGTGGGAGAAAGGAAGCCTTTTTGTGAAACCGTAATTACTCGTCTGATTACTGTGAAGGAAAACAAGGGGAAATTAATGAGTCCCTGC
>VFFE01007142.1:1718537-1787582 GCA_008921705.1 Burhinus oedicnemus | reverse complement strand
GCACTGCTGAGCAGAGCTTGCCTGCATCTGCCTGCACCACCTGCGGGAGCACACACGTCTGTCAAGATGCCTTGCCCATGCATTTCATTTTCAAGTGCTTTCAATAATAAAAGAGTAGCTTTTGCCGCAATTGCTTCACACCAGCACATCTGCATTGTTTCTTTAATACCAGGGAAAAACCTTGGTTTGCCCACCTGATGAAGGCATACTTTTGAGGCGTGTTGCAGAGCACACTCTGGGGCGCTGCACCCTCCTCTGCAGTCTGATGGGGAGGGAGGAGGGCAGAGAAAGAAATGCCCCTCAGACCTAGTCAATACAACAATTCATGGGTGTGACTTTAAAAAAATGCTTGTTATGTTCTGTAAAGGGAATGAATAATTGGGAGATGGACAGCCCTGAGGTGCTGGTGAAATGGGAAGGGAATTAGAGGGAAATGAGCAGATGGGAGGTGAGAGGTAGCTGAATAGAGTCACACGATGTGATCTGATTGATTGGCTGCAGTGTGTCACTCTGAGAGCTTGAAACCTCCTGCATTTGGGGAAAAAACCACGCCACCCTCCTCCTTCCTCCACAAACCCCCCAAAGGAAGCCCAGCACAAATGTAATATGTCCTCGCTCCTGTGGGCTGCAGCACATCAGCATTGCTGTGATGAAAAGCATAAAATGAGGGATCAGAGAACTAGAAGATGTCTTTTAAGGCAAGCATGCCGTGATAAGCTGGCAGTTACTGTTAGCTCAGTGCAGGGTTTTGATATTTTATTTTTTATAGGAAACAAAACTGGTACCCAACAGACATCAGTTCCTGTGAGCTGATTCACTCCAGCTGTATTGTGACAAAAGCCTTCCGAAATCAGTGGAGCTAGAAGGCCTGCATCCCATCTTCTTACCTGGTTTTTGACTGAATTTGAGATAGTTGCATTAAAATGACCACACACATAAAGGCATCTGCTCTCTTAGATATTGATGTACGTACCTATGCAGTGCTGTCATTTGAAATAAATGGCTGACCCGCTGGAGAAACAGCTGGGCAGTGTTGATTTTCCAGACTTCCAAACACTCTTGCTGAACAGTGAAACAACCATGGGGGGTTTGACTGACACTTTAAATGGAGCACACTCAAATGGTACCTCTGCTTCAGAACTGAGACTGAGAATTCATTTCTCTTTCCATTTTTGTTTTGCTCTCCTAAGCAAGGTTACCCAGCCTTGCAAACCAGACTAGGAAAGTCTATGGGCATTGACTTATCTGTTAATTACTTCAGATTTAGCTCCCAGCGCACAGTGATCCCATTGTACTTTTACAGGAGCTGTCTCCCACATGTATCACGTTAAAGAAAGGCATGAATAGGGTCTGCCAGCTCAGGGCCTTACAGAGTGACCCTATGTGTGTGATACAAACAATTGTCTACTAGTGTTAAAATTTAACTCAACCAGATCCACCACACCTAGGCATCTTCCAAACTGGTTACTGAGAATTTTTAGCTGAGAAAGGAGGAAAACCAGAAGGCTTTGAATTCAAATATACTCATTTATAATTCCAAAATTGCAGCAAACACAGGACCCGTGACACATTTCAGCTGAGTATTGAAGGTGATAAAGTGTGAGGCAGTTGTGGCTATGGTATGTAGGAAACATTGCCTTGTAAATCATGGAACCTCTTCCCTCTGGTGTTAATAGAAGATAACTCATCAGAACAGTGACCTGAATGCAGGTAACCCATGAATGGCCATATGTTTAGAACAGGTCGGATGAATTGCACCCTGAGAATGTCTATTTTTCTCTGTCATTCACAGCATAGAGTGACCATAGACGTTTGACGGTGAGACGAATCACAACACAAGTGACTTAAAATGTAGTGATATGAGGAGAAGGTCAATGCAATTACTATTTCCTGCTTAGATGATTAGTTCATACCTGGCCCAGGTCAAAATGACTTGGACACGTCTTGAACTTTACAAACTGGTTGCATTCATCCTGCAGAAAAAACAGCACAGGTGAGGCTCTGCTGCCTAAGCATAGGCATCTTGTATGATTTTAGGCACTGCAATGTCCTCTTGGCCTCCATCTGTTACTCCACAGTGTAGGAGGGACACTAAGGTGCTGAAGCGTGTCCAGAGAAGGGCAATGAAGCTGGTGAGGGGTCTGGAGAACATGTCTTATGAGGAGCGGCTGAGGGAATTAGGATTGTTTAGTCTGGAGAAGAGAAGACTGAGGGGAGACCTTATTGCTCTCTACAACTACCTGAAAGGAGGTTGCAGTGAGATGGGAGCTGGTCTCTTCTCCCAAGTAACTAGCAATAGGACAAGAGGAAATGGGTTCAAGTTGCGCCAGGGGAGGTTTAGGCTAGACATGAGGAAAAACTTTTTCACTGAAAGAGTTATCAAAGATTGGAACAGGCTGCCCAGGGAGGTGGTTGAGTCCCCATCTCTAGATGTGTTTAAAAGTCGTGTAGATGTGGTGCTTAGAGACATGGTTTAGTGGCAGACCTGGTAGAGTAGAGTCAATGGTTGGACTAGGTGATCTTAAAGGTCTTTTCCAAACTAAACGATTCTATGATTCTATAATTCTATGACTTTGGTGCCTGACTACAATTTATTTTTCAATAGGAGATTAAGGTGGAGTTAGATATCCAAACTTTCAAGAGCCATGATCAAATTCTACTTAAAAATTTGAAATGTGATCGTAAAGTCCTCTGAAAAAAATGTTAATGCAGTTAAAACAGGTAGCAGTACTTTTAAAACAGAAACTAGTCTTAGTCCTAGGTTCAATACCAGAGTCAGCACATAAACCCCCCTAAATACTGTGTAAACTTGAACTTACACATACCTAGAACAGGACTGCTTTCCTTGAACTGAATATGTGTGTTAGATACACAAAAGCAAGGTGAAACCAATGTATAGGGTACATTCTTTCAAACAGTATTTGTCTTATATTCATTTCTACAGCCACAAAATCTAGTTCCTGGTCAGTTGAAAATGCTTTCTGCAACAGTGGCCTATTGCAAATCATCTTTTCTCTGTCATTAAATAAAGTATAGCTATAGAATACATATTCCAGGATGTTCTTGGCCAGTAAAACATATCCCTCACGCTGAGTTACTACATTAGATTATGAGCTCTGCTGATATATATTGCCAAAATGCTTTACTGAGCACCTACATTTTTTACTATTTACCATAAATGAAGAATATGAAAAAAGTATTTCAGAATCTTGTTGAGAATTGAGCAATTTTCCTTTTTTCCTACATAAATTTTAAGTTAAAAACACAACTGAAAACTTTTTTCAGCCAACAAAAAAATTGATGCGTTTGGAAAATGGAAATCCAAACACAACAGCAAGTCCTTTATTGTGGTGCCTTAGAAAATACTGATGATTGTTTAAATTACTACTGTGCCATTCAGATAGATGTCTGAACTACTCATTTTATGATAGGGGGCTAAGCAGCTTCTAGCAGAAAAGGAAAAGAGATTGTTGCTGCAGAGCTTGGCAGATGCTAAAATCTCAGCTGGATCCCTCTTCATGTTATTTAGAAGGGCTAGGCATAGCATTTGGATCTTTTGGAGTCTTGAATTTGGAGGTCAGGTGGGCTGCAATATGTTTACTCGATGCTCCGGCTATTTTGGCTCTATGTGAAGAGGAGCAGCATGGGACTTGCATACAGAGTTTGAGATTACGTTGCTCCCAACCTGGCGTGCATCTGAGAGTAGCGGTATGGGCGAGAAACTGATATCTTGCTGTTACAGAAGCAAGATTTTTTTAGGGTGTAATGACATGAGAGCAGAGATAATCAGCGGTGATCGCAAAAGGCAAAATTGCGAGCTTTTTCACCTTTGACTTAGAGCAGAAACTTTCCGCTGTATGCTGTCAAATACTGCAACGGATCTGCGACTTCTTACATTCATTGTAGGGCAGTGGGTCAGACAGAAACAATACATTGGTGATAAGTATTAATCAGGTACTATTTAATAATAATCTAATCTGTTAGTCCAGAAAAGAAAATGAAAACCTGTTGATGTTGAGATTTGAATCCATTCTGTACCAGTTTCAAAGCCACATGATTAGTTTTTGCTGTTACATACTAGAAATATGTAAACTGCCATTTTGCATAATCTCCTGAATCAGCTGCTTTTCTATATTAAAATGCAGTCATAAACATTATGCATGTCACATTACTGTAAGAATACACAGAGAAAACGTTTGAGCAAACATATTTTCTTTGAAAATTTTGGCATAAAGTCTTCCCATTAAGCATCCAGTTTTTGTTATCTCTCTTTGGAGTTTTTTTTTTAATGAAATTTTTTTATTACGCTTTCATGAAAGCTCCAGGCATAAGAAAAATAATCATACAAGATATGATATTCAGTCCTGATCAAGTGCTGCAGTACCAAAGGATGCAATTTATTAATGATCCTTATCAACAGAGATGTGATATCTAATCTCATGAAGTAGCTAAGGCTTAAACTGAGGTTACTATAATGAACAACTGGGAACTACAAACACATCCTGTAGGGAATGAGAGCTATCCCTAATTCTAAAAGCTATCCATGAGAAAACTGGCTCTTTAAAACAATACTATGCACTATGCAAATGCTAGGGCTGGATGATTCTACCCCTACCTTTGAAAAAGTTGCCTTTTTAAAAGTTCCCAATTCACAGAGTGATTTTGCTCTGAAGCTCATTGCCCACTTCAATCTGGGAGGCAACTCCTAGCCCAAACCGGAGAAAATAGAGGATAACAAATCTCTGTAACAATAAACTCATCAGTTCCTCCTTCCATACCTTAGTGAGCAAACAGTGGAGCACACAAACCTCAGAAAATGTAATAGTCTTGAATTTTCCCCACTAGCTTAATCCCATTCAGCTTTTGTCACTGCAAGAAATCATGATGCTCTACTTTCTCTAGTGTTTACTCATTTTTTACGTGTTGGGTTTTGTTTTTTTTTTTGTCCATTAGCAGCAAAGGACAAACTATGCTTCCCACTTTGAAGACAGAAATGAATTTAAAATGGACTAGCCCTGAATAAAGTTCTCCTTCAGAGGTGTAGACAAGGAGATAAAGATAAATTGCAGCACTGGGCACACCAGAAGCTCCCTCGTTGTCATATTAATTCTGGCTTCCTCATTGATCTTTGGTAACTCAAGAAACTTCTGACCCTTAAACTCCTACATCAGTAAAATGTGATTTATCTACTTGTCTTTCTTGAGATTTGTAACAAGCATGAGCTGAGATTCACTCCAGCAAGCACTTGCACGAATGACTTTGCTCGTGCAAAGTATTCCAGTAAGCAGTGGCACAAGCAGTTTTCCCTAGGAAGACATTAAGGACCAACAGATCTTATGGTTTCTCAGGATCAGGCCTTTAAGTTGCTGAGTGCATTCAGCATTATGGATAGTAGTGAAGTGCTAAATATTTTGAAAGCATTTGCGTCATGCAATGAGTCACATTCCTGTTCATATTCAAAGGAATGCTTCTCAAATTCCTTATGCCTTCCACAGAAAAGAAATAAAAAGCCATAAAGGTGAAAATGGACAAAAGTGAAAAACAAGACACGAAGCAAAGGGACTCCGGGAAGGTGAGTGCTCCTGCAGCAGCCTTCGCTAGCATGAGTGTCTTCTTCTTTTCAGGTCCCAGTCTGTGGTGGAAGCCGGCACACTGAAACACGAAGATCAGGGGGAAAGCGAGAACACCCAGCCGCTGCTGGCTCTGGACTGAGCTCCCATGCGCCAAACATACAGATTCATTAACAGACTTCCACCGTAGCAGAAATCCACAGAGCACATGACACACACACAAACACACGCACGCGTTTTGCTTGAGAACAAGTCCTTCATGTTTCTTGACCAAGTAACAACTGTCACCAGCCATCTGTCCATGCGGCCAATGCTGAACAAAAACTCAAATTTCTATCGACACAGGAGTCTGTCCTTATACAAAGAATTTCTTTCTTCTTCTTTTTTTTTTTTTTTTGACTTATGACATTAAAATATTGGAAATGATGGGACTGCATTCTCTGTTTAAAGAAACCAGGGTGTGTCAGTAGAAGCTTTCCTGAAGCCTCCAGCAGGGATGCTCTGCTTTATAGAAGCAAAAGTTAAATGTGTTTTGAAGAAATGCATCTCAAATTTAAACTTTGCATTGTAATTAGCAGTTTAGCCTGGCTCAGAGGGCAGAAATAGCAGCATCTATTGCTCAAGTTTTACAGAAGGATTTTGCATTAAAAAAAAAGAAAAAAATAAATTAGTGCCAGCATAATGCTATTCAACATGACACTGTGACTGCCTCATCCATGCTGCTTGTAAGGGGTCACTTATTTCAGTATCTAGCAAAACTTATTCTTAACTTTTGAAGCCCTTACAAAACTATCAGTTTAGTGGAATGCATTTTGTGGGCCGCAGACACACACAATTTGAAACGCAATTATTTAATTTTAACAATGTGTTTTTTCCACAGGCAACTTGGGACGCTGTTAGATGTATGTGTGCGCATGTGTGCGTGTGAAGGGGCGGTGCTAGGGAGACCCATTGGACACATTCACCGGTGATTAATGGTTCAATCCAGATTGTTTCATTTAGGTCACAACTGTAAATGAAAGCTCTCAGAGCCATTTACCCCCTCCCCTGCTGCAGTCAGTGAAAAGTGTAGCCAGAAGGGTATGCTGATTGCAGATGCAGGCCATGGTTAAAATGAAAAAAGAAAACTTAGAATTAATTATTCAGTACAAGCTTCTGCTAGAAGGAAACGTGGAAGAATAGAAGAACTGAAATGCCAAAGATCAGTTTGTTATTTCTCTATTTGCTCTAGCTGCAAAGAGAGTCCCATCCCTTCATTGAAATGGAAACCAGATTAAAGAAATAAAAGAAAAATTATCAAATTGCATGTGCAGTGACTTTATTTCCTAAAATGGTTACCACCACTGTACACACCCTTTAGTCTTTAATTAAACTGCCATACATTGACAATTTACTAGAACAAGCAGCTGGCAACAACATATCAAAGGTAGCAGTGTAAACCATATATATAAAATGAGATGATGACGGGCACAGAAGTTTTTAATGTACCTCTGAAACATCCACTGAATTCAAAAGCGATACACTGAAGTGATGACATAGTTCAACTGGAATGGTCAGCCCTAACAGATGGATTAACAAAATACTGCCTTTATCTACAACAACATTTTATGCCCACACAGGGCAGAAAGGACATCCTGCCAGATCCTATCAACACACCTGGGATTTACCCGCTAGTATTTGTACAGAATAGCCTCATTCAGACTAACCACCTTCTGCAGCAGCATGTCATTGACACAAAGCCTGGCCTCCATGACAGAGCACGAGGTCTTTAAGGCAGTGGATGGTCCCAGCAAGGCAATACAGGAGTCAGAAAAAGAAGCAGAAGCTTACAGGAACATTAAACAAATAAGACTACTAAGCCCATTTATTCTTGGGATTTCTTCCATTCCCCCTCCCCTGGCATTACCACCTATTACAGAAAATGGGGATGTCAATTCCTGGTAACAGGACACAGCTCCCTTCCCTTTCCTGGGCTTGTGAAGACTCGCAGACATTTGGATTTGTCACAGAGAACTTACTTAAAGCAGAAAGTAAAAAAACAAACAGGCAAAGAGAGACAGACATTGGATATTATACTGCAGCATTCATGAAGAAATACTTTGGCTTATGATTCTTCTCTGTTAATACACTTACCTCCACTGCCACTGAATCTTTGTGATGACCTGTTACAATCACTGTCCAGTCAAGTGGGACTTACTCTGCCCAAGAAGTGCAAATATCACTGAAATCTAGTCCTTAAGGATTAAATCTTGCAGAAGATTAGAATTTGTTTTCTTTAGCTGTGACATGAATAAATACATATGATGCCTTGTATATAACTGTATGATGCCTGTATTTAACTGTAGGATCTTATACAGACCCTGTGCTTTCAAGTAACTACAGGCAGGGAGGAAACCACCTCCTAACATCACAACGAGTACATACTGCCTTACAAACAGGAGACTATATTGCTTTTCTCTGTCATTTCCCTCTGTAAATAAATCTAAAGAAAAAAAATATTTAAATTGCAATGGTTCTCCATTTAAAAACATTTTCATTCACTTCTTCCATTGGCATTTCCATTGTTGAAAAGCTTTTCCAAGATGAAATACTGGTTGGCAAACAGGAATACCTAAAATAACATATACCACTTATTCACTGCATAATTTCTGTAGTTTCCTATATATATATATCCTCCCCATGTATATAGCTAATCCAATAACTGTACCTAACAAAAACATACACTCTCAGCTCCTTGACAGGTAGGCACAGAGTAGATTCACTACAGTGTTGCAGGAGCTGTTTGTAATGCACCTTGTCATATTCAAGGCACTTAAGAGTTTAAATGGCCAATATGTCACTACACAATTTAATAAACAGTGCTACTCTGGCACACACACATCTTGGGTAGATGACTTTTACCTGTTTACCAATTTTATCTATTTGTCAATCACAATTGGAAGGGACAAAGAACAAGACTTCAAAGGAACAACGAAAAAATCTGAAGGACAGCATGGATTTTTATAAAGCCCCAAAGCTTTTACCACTCCTTTAATATTTACTCTAAGCTACAGAAACTAAAATGCAACATTATTAAAGATATTCCTAAACCACAAATTTTGGTTTAAACAGTTCTTGATTCCTTCTTTACAAACTATGTCTTAATTTTACAAAATAGTTTATTATTTGTACTGCTTGATCACTTTACAGAGATGAAAATACAGCTTCTGACTAAACAACTACCAGGAGATTTAAAAAACTTTTTTTACTATGAACCCCCCTCAATAACGAGTACCTTATTTCCAGTTTTGCATGATCCTCCTAAAGAGCTCCAAAAGTATTTTTATGTTTTCTGAAGTGTGAGACTTCTAAATCTTTTCAGTTTTCATGATGATTAACTGAGAACTGTTACTTTCTTGTATATTGTATATAATCTCAGTGTTATCTTTGATATGGACGACGCATTAAAGCCTAATTATCATAGCTGTCTACAACTGACTCTTGATCAGAGACGGTTTATCAATTTAACAGTAGAGAAGGAAATTAAAGTGCACACCTCCAGAAACTGGTTATACTAATTTATGGTGCAATCACCATGTGTTATATGGCATTACAAGATTTAATTACCTAGTAAAATAAAAAATCTGAAAAGCATTCAGTTTATGGGAATGCAAAGCTCTTATCTGTATTTTGCTTCAGCAAATGCGGCGTTCTGGTCACGATACTTAGGTACCATGATGCGGTCTCTGCAGTACAAAACCACTGAGCATCAAACAAATAAGATAACTGTTCAGTGTCTTTTGGACAATAAAGCTGAAGCCGTGGAGACTAAGTAATCTTAATGTCTCCTTGCTTAGTGTTTGTCTCTCACAACCCTCGGTAATGATGCCAATGCTCTTGACAAGCCCTGAGCAGCCTAGCACATCTATCCACATCCAGCTGGTCTTGCAGGCGAGCAGGTAACAGCCAGCCATAGACATTATCAGTGCAACTTCAGGTCTCTCTTCCCTGTTAGTGTTCTTAGAAGTTAACAGTGGAGGGTCCTGCACCCTCCATCTCCCATTAAACAGTGCAGACCCAAAAGACCAGCCAACTGTTTAAACATCCAACCAGTTTTCTTTCTTGAAAATAGGCATTTTTACCACGTAGTAAATTCTGTCTGGCAAATACAGACTGTACTGTAAACAGTACTGGGATAAGACTAATTCAGCATTATGTCATACATTTCAAGACAAGGAAAACACCATTAGGTCAATTAAAGGATCATTCTAGCACTCTGTAGGATGCTGGCAGCAGAAGTTAATATAAGTTAATAACCTGAAGCTCTTTGTCTGCTCTGCATTCTGGCAGGAAACCAAGTTAGACCTTGTCCTTCTGCCCAAAGCACAAGAGAAATCATCTTTTTTTTTTTTTTTTTTCTGCTGAATGACCACCCAAGGGCAGCCTAGAAGGAGCCCCTGGAAGGAGGTGCCCCAGACTCTTGCTGGGTAGAAAATGGATATCACAACACAAGCTTTTGTAACGACAGGAGAAGCAGCAGTTCACTACATAATCCTAAGAACTGTCAAGCACTTTAAGTTCTGAGCCTACAGATGTCACATTTGCTCAACATCTTCCAAAACCACATTATCAAATAGAAGGTTGCCTGCTAACTAAGAGAACTACTTTGTTTTAGAAGAACAAAGCTTCACTAAGCAGCTGATTATGCAAGTTTCTGTTTGCATTTCCAGAAGGCAAGAGAAGGCCACGTTGGCAAAAATGAAATCTGTTCATATATAGTGTTTTCCTTCTGCTGATAGCTAGAGATGTGCTTATATATATTTTGTTTTTTAAAAAATAGTGGTTGATTAAAGAGATTTGTTCATAATTATGCTAGAAAAATACAGTTACTCAGGTAGAAAAAGTACAAAACACACGTAACCCATTCACATTATCTACAGTTGATAACATAGGGATATGTTCTATGCCTAAAGCAGCTAACATTACAACTGCGTACTGATTTTCAAAGTTGGTTGTGTGCATATGTTTATAAATATCTTAGATGTTGCTTCCCAGATGAAAACCTGGGAAGTATTTCCCAGACGTAGAATCGCAAATCTGGTGCCTGAGCATGGCTGGGCAGGTGACTGACTGACTGTTTTTGTACGCATAATATAGGCATGGCAAAAACATCTGCACATTCCTCAGTTTGAAAATCCAGACCTATTGCTCTTTGGCTGACAAGATTTGCATTTTCAAACTTGCAGCCAGAAAAACAATACATATCAGTGCTGTGTCAGTATGAAACAAAATATGGCTTTTTTTTTCTTTTCCTTCTTTTTTTCCTTTTTTTAAATCAAGTCCTCTGTGATTGTAGAGTGTCATCTTTGTCTCTTCTAACCCTTAAAATACTAGTATTCTTTGTATGCTGGATAAATTAATCCTATTGGCATACTCCAAAGGGGTTAAAGCTCCTCTGCTCTGCACATCAGAAGGAACCCCTTAAATAGCAGGAAGGGTGCGTCTCTGTTGTGCTGTTAACTCAGGGTGCCACACATCCACAATGAATATCAGGCGATAATTTTCAGCATTCTGCCATACTTCATGTTCGAAAGAGTCATCAAAAATAAGAACTTTCCCTTCTTCCCAGGTTCTGCAACACAAAAAAGAACACGCTTTAGTGCAGTATTTGGAGTGTCATGGAGCAGGCAAGCTATATATCAGCTCTGAAGATGCTCTTTGACATACAAGAACGATTTAAACAGTATGTATTTCACAGTCAGGATTTTACTACCTAATATAAAGAGATTGGAGTATCAGAGTTTTCACTGAAATAAACTACAGAAAGATCAGTCTAACGCATCTTCATATTATTGAGGGATTGTTTCCATCACTCTGCATAGTTATGCCCACATACACATTCAGACATTTATACTTTGTTGTTTATATGCTTTTAATGAGTTGAGTCCAACAAGCAGGAAGCAGGTACAATACTGGTGTAGTAATCCACATTTCTCCTTTTCTAATCAGATACATATACAATGAGTGATGGAAACCGAGGGAATGACCAGTAATATGGTCATACGGTTTGAAAAGAAATTACGTTAAATCAATCTGCTTTTTCTAAAGATCAGAACAACAGAATTAGGCCCTGATCATGCTTAAAATTTCAGGGATTTTAACAGTCCTGGCCCATAAATCTATTCAGGACACAGAGTCTAAAGATTTTTCTTCAGAGGAAGGTTGCAATGCTATAGCGTACACTGGATTAACTATACTGTTAAAGCTGAACTGGAATGATGAGACCACATAACTTAAAGCCTCTCTGCTTGCCAATTGCTGCTTAAGCAGAGCAGGTCACTGAAAGGATGCAAGTACCCTGGGTGAGTGTTCATTAGGGCATGGAAGAGCCAAGTTTCAACAGCGGTACTTTTCCAAGATCTGTACCTTTCTTAGGCACACAAAGGGATGCACACAATTTATTCCAGGTGGCTTGGTTTTGAGCACCTCCATCATTTGAAGAATTAACAAAATTACCAGATTGAAAAGCAATGGCAAGAGGCAATGTAGAAGGGAGACATTAATCGTCAGAAGAATCAGTGTGTCTGTCAATCTTATGAAGGATAGAATCACAGAATAATTTAGGTCAGAAGAAACCTTGGAAGAGCATCTGGTCCAAGTCTCTGCTCAGAGCAAGACTTACTGCAAAGTTAGATCCAACTTTGAAGTTAGATGAGATATCTCAGATTCTCGACTAGTGGGTTTTTGAATATGTGCAACCATGGACACTCCACCATCTTTTCCTGTGTTTCACCAACCTCATCGTGAAAATTTCCTTCCATCTAGAGGGAATTTCCTTCACTGTCACTTGTGTCCATTACCTCTCATTCTATAACTGCAGACCTCCAAACAGTCTGGCACTGTCTTCTGCACAGTCATCCGTTAGTAGTTGAAGATAGCAACTAGGCTCCCCTTTAAGCCTTCTCTTTTTCAGACTCTAAACCAGCTCTCTGAGCTTCTCCTCATGTGTTGCATGCTCCAGTCTCCTGACCATCTTGCATCCTCCACTGGAGTTCCTCTAGTTTATCAACAATTTTTTTTTGTACTGAAGAGCCCCAAACTGGACACAGTACTCCAGAGGCAGCGTCTTGAGTGCTGAAGAGAGGGGAAAAAAATTCTCCCCTCAAACTGCTTTCTACACACGTACTAACACAGTCCAGTACGCGCTTAGCCTTCATCAAGATGAGCACATTATGACTCATGTTCAGCTCATCCCCTAGGACCCTTAAGTTCTTTTCTTCAAAGCTGCTTTCTATCCAGTCATCACCCAGTCTGTACTTTTGCAAGGTGTTGATCTGTTATCAGTTGCAGGGCTTTTGCATTTGCTTTGTTGAACTTCAAGAAGTTTCAGCTGGCACACTTCTCCAGCCTGCTGAGATCTGGCCTCATAATTTTGAACAGAGGTTTAATGCCTAGTTAAATGCAGTCCTGATACTGTGAAAGATCAGCAACTGATCCGTGATAATGTCACAACAGTTCAAAAAGTCACTGTGCTGGTCATTTGTCGCTGGCTCTCAGATCTCAATCTCATCTACTGCATTTAGACACAGCAGCTGATTATTTCTCATGTGGTTTGTCTATTGTAAAGTCAGGCAGTGGCATGAGCAGCGTAAATTTATTTTGCATTGCAACAGGACAAATGCATGGACCTGATTATACCCCTTCAGGTGAGACTGGATTAATAACAAACAGTCAGACGAGGCAATATTGGTCAAAGAAGTCTTACCTCTAAAGCCCCTCTACAACGACCATGTAATCAATTTTTTTTAACATGATCCCTTAGGAGCTAAAGCAGTCCATGAGGATGAATGCCCTTAAAGGGAATTAGGAACTGTGAACAGTAGTAATGATAAAGAAACAATGATCTTGCCACCAAAGATGGAAATTCATTGCTTAGCTCATTCAACTGTGTTCATCCACAGATAAAACAATTTCTTTTTTCAAAAATAGGGTGAAAATGAGAGTTAGACTCCCAAGTCATCTCAGTATTTTAATTTTTAATTCAACAAAAGCAAAAATTAACCATCAAAATTTATGGGGTTGTGCTGTAATGTTCTGAAGAGAAATGGAAATTGAAATTGGATTATTTCAACTGAAATGATCATCCAAACATATTTTAAGCAAGAGTAGATAAACCAGAAAGCATAACATAGTAAAAAATTCACACTGGCTTGCACACAGACATCAGCCTTGAAGGCCCAGATAATGAGCCTTTTGCAGGTTTCAGCTATGTGTTTTTTCTGCTGCCACTTCAGTTATCTGATAACAAAAATGTTTTATGTCATACAGACCCTGAGTCTCTGCTACTGCACTAAAGTTTTATCGGTCTTATTCAAGTCAATGGGAGTCAACCACTTGCAATGCTATAATGTGGTAAAAAATCAAGCCAATTTTGGGGAGTTTTTTGGGGTGTGGGTTTTTTTTTTTGTTGGTTTTGGGGGGGTTTAGGGGATTTGTTTTTGTTTGGGGGATATTTTGTTTTGGAGGTTTTTTTGTTGTTTGGGGAAGGGGTTGTTAGGTTTTGGATTTTAGGGGGTTGATTTTTTTTTTTTTCCTTTAATTAAACCAAGCCTGAAAAATCCTGCCCTAAATAGCCTGAAAGTGCAGCTCAGTTAAGGACAATAAAAACTCCAAACACTCAGATGAAGTAGCTTCAGAGGTTAAACCCCAGGATCTGTCATTTGCATCCTAATGGAATGGGCTGTTTTGCACAACAAAGAAAAAGTCATAAAGTTGACAGAACTATTAACCCCTTTTGAACAGATTACAAACCCCACCATTAGCATGCAAATAAATATTTTCTAGAAGCCTTCATGGTGTGAGAAACACTTCATGGTTGGACCATAGGGACGGTATTATTGTGTTCTGGTGCTGAGCCACTTTGGAGTAGTTTCTGTCTCACCTGCCTGGCTCTACTGTCACCTGTTACAGGTGAGATCTTGGACTGGCTTCTGCATAAGGCTGTAATTCTGCACCTTCATTTCAAAACATGATTACCTTGTCTGACAGAGATGTTCGATTTTGATAACTAGGTATTATTTACCTACCATTTTTGTGCATTGTATCCTACACTTTACAGAGCTGGGACTTCAAAATAACCCAACGACCTAAAATTACCATAGCTGTACAGAATACCAATGAGGTGTACCAGCTCCTAGCAGCTGCAAAAAGACTCTTCTGCAAGTGAAGGAGTAAAACACAGTACTAGACAGAGCCGGCTTGCCTGTCCGACTTGCCAACGATGAGTTGCATCGTAACATCCCCCCTCTTAACACCCACACTGCCTGGCACAGCGGTAACCGGGCACAAAATTCTTATTATTTCTGTTCTCTATCTCATACACACAACAGTGAAAAGGCCTGACCCTGTATGAAGGTATGCTAACCTTCATTTTTGAGAGCCAGCTCTCCTATTTGAAACCGCTACATTACTACTGCTCTGAACGACCATGAGGGGAGAAACTGAAAATGCCCAAGGTAGGATTTCCTCCTGGCATTGTTCCCTTCCTCAGCAGTTCACTCACCTCCCCTTTCATGAGGGAAGGAACGTAAAAAAAACCCAAACACTTTCATTGCTATCAGTAGACACACTTTCAATGCTTTCAGGGAAAATCCTGCCTTTGATTCTGAATGTAGAGCTCTTCCCAAAAGCAGCTAAAGTTAACACATTCCAGCACAGGCTGTAGTCAGCTCTTGAATGTTTTACATTTCAAATGAGCGAGTCCAATGCATAAGACTGAGCCAGGTTCAGGAGCTTGGACACTGAAGTGCTCGATCTGCAGCGTACCAGCAACACGCGTTTCTCCACTCTTGACTTTGAGGGAGTGTTGCTACCAAAGAGGAGGTCGTTAAGTTGATTTTCCATATCACCTTCTGTTCGGGTTAAGACAAAGAAGGGTACCAGTCGTAATAATAGGTGGTGAGCTGCGGACACCTGCTCTCTTGGCAGCAGATTAAAACCACCACTTCATTCACGCAGTCCACTGAAGAGCTACCTAATCGTAATGCCATTCAGTCACCACCAATCTGAATTCACAATACTGTTCTAAAGCGAAAAGACTCCACATCTCCATATTAGTCCCCTACGCCCCTTAGCTACCTCTTCCTCCATCCAAATGTCTATCTTAAACTTATCTTGGATATTGGATTGGAATGCTGGAAGCAAACATCCATCACTAACTAGATGTAGGTAGTATAGATTATAACACTGACTGTGACGGATTATTAAATTAACTATATGTTGGCAGAGGTCTATAGTGACAACATTTTTTGTTATTAACTGTTGGATACTTCTGTTCTCAAGAATTCTAAACATTTCTTGTTGTAGTTGTTTTCAAATGTTCTGAAAAATATCTTTGCTATATATTGCAGTCATGCAGACAGGAGTGGCATTTTGTTTCTCACTATCAAATATATCTGTACATTAATAACATGGAAAGAATTAAAAACTAATGCTTGGCCCTCAGATGCTGCAGACAAGATACAGAATCTTCCAAAAATATACATATAGATAATTAAGCATCATTAGAACTTCACATAAGTCTCAGAAAATTAAGTCTGTAAGCAAAAAGCAATATAGTTAATACTATATTCTTCTGTCTGTGTTTAATAATACCGTGCAAAAACCTATTACATTTGTTCATATTTCCCAGGGGAGCATATGCCCTGATTTTAAATGTATAACTACTGCATTTATTTTGTTTTTTTACACTGAGCAAACAGAGACAAAGCTGGTCTTCAAGTCAGCATAATTTTTCCCTAAGGGGTAAGAATTCTCACTTAAAATGCACTTTAAAGAAATTTGCTACCTGTGTAACTCATTGGGCCAAACACTTCATAGATGTGTTCATGTTCAAATTAAATTATGTAGAAATATTTTTAACTGAATTATAACAAATAGTACTAGCTAGGAAGGAAGCTTCTGTGGAAACACAGAAGTATTCTGTTATGGTGGTGAAAAGGGAGGTACAGCTTAGTCTCAGCTTTTGCTGAATAAGCAAAGAATTCTAAGCAAAAAAAAAGAAAAATCAAAACAAACAGAGGTACACTGTTGGCAAGTATATTAGACTGGCATTATAAAAGTAAACACAGAGACACTTCATGGACTAAACTCACTGTTCTTTCCATGCAATAGCACAGAAGAACAGCTTTGTCTTCCAAGATTCTTCTGGCATTGTTTGACAAATGATATTCATATGTTTGTATCAAGAGTTAGGGTGTAAATTGCCTGTTTCATGAAATATATTATACCTCTTGATCAGTGAAACACTTTTTTTTTTTTTTTTTTTTTTTTTTTTTTTTTTTGCTGCCAGTCATAAGGACCTTGGCAGGCTGGAGAAAGGAGCAAACAGGAATCTTAAGATGTTTAACAAAGAGAAGTGCAAAGTTCCGCACTGTGGAGGGATAAACCCATGTTCCAATACAAACTGGTGGACAGCTGTCTGGAAGGCAACCTCCCAGAAAAAGACCGTGGGGTCCTCATAGAAGACAATCTGAAAATGAGCCAGCAATGTGCCATTGCAGCAAAGACCACCAATAGCCTCCAGGGCTGCATTAGCGAGAGCTTTGGCAGCAGGTTGAGGGACATGACCCTTTCCCTCTACTCAGAATTGGTGAGATGTTTTAAGTGTTGGGTCCAGTTCTGTGCTACCTACTATGAGAGAGAGATGGATATACTGAAGCAAGTCTAGTGAAGGGCTATAAAGGTGATTAAGGGATTGAAGCACCTGACATACAAAGGGAAGCTGAGAGAGCTGGGACTACTCAGCCTGGAGAAGAGAAGGATCAGGGGGATCCTATCAACGTATATAAATACCTGATGGGAGCAGTGAAGAAGATGAAGGCAGGTTCTTGTCAACGGTATCCAGTGAAAGGCAAAGAGGCAATGGACACAGATTGAAATACAGGAAATTCCACTTAAACATAAAAAACCCTTTTTTACTGTACACTGGAACAGGTTGCCCAGAGAGGCTGTTCAGTCTCTATCCTCAGAGGCATTCAAAACCTGAGGAACCTGGTCTAGTTAATCGTGCTTTGAGCAAGAGGTTCGACTAGGTAATCTCCAGAGGTCCCTTCCCACCTCAACCCTTCTGTGATTCTACAGCAATACAATGAACAGGAAAGTGTGAATAACGCATGAGTGGTGAGAAGTGTCTTTTCAACTGAGGATTCTGCATATCAGGCTGGGATAGGGTAACTTTGATAAATCTTAAGGTTTAAGGTATTCCTTGCTCTCCAACTGTAACAAAATCAGCAGTACACAGTGTGTGTCTAATGCCTTAGCCGTTCCCACCATCTGAGGTTTCAGCTTACCAGCAGTTTCTTATGACAGCAAGTGATAAGCTCCAGTGGCCATGGTGAACACAGATGCTCCAACCCACCACCTCTGTGACACTGAGATGCGTTAACTTGACTGCCTTGTCACACCCTAATGCAATGCAAACAACTGGCTATGCAGGATAGTTAATAATATCCCAGAGAAAAAATTTTTTAAATGCTAATATACCAGCATTGCAGAATGATTACTGTTGTGTATGTTATCTGTGCAGGCAGATCAGTCTAGATACATCTATAAATTATATATATGTGCTGTACTCAAGTATTATATATAAATAGTCCTGAACTACCAATGAGTTATACTATGGTTGTATACATACATGTAAAACTCCAGAGAGTTAAGAAATGCGCAGAATTAAAACCACCTGTACTACTTTTTGTTTACTGCAATTTTTAAGAAGAATTATATAATTTTTAATAATATGATCACTTGCTATTGTTCTACACAGTCTCTCAGCAGCTCTGAGCAGTTATTTGATTATTTTACCTTTCTTTTATATTTGTCAATACATGAGGTGCCCAAAGCATCCAAACAGTCTATCTGCCACAGAATTTTTAATTTCCTGATTGTGTTTGTTCCCATTGCTTCCAAGTGCTTGAGTACATGAATAGTGATTAGGTGTTATTTTAAATTTAATTTACCAATAAGAATCTGAGGCATGGCTAGCATAAGACCAAAATTGTCCTAGACATCTCCTAATATTTGATGTAAAACTTAAGACTTCTAAAACACCATTTTTCAGATTATTTTACATTTTATATATTCAAAATAAATGACTACAGCTACAGCTGTGAATACACAATGTTTCCACAAACCATATCCTGGTGATAACATGCGGGGTGCCAAAAAATGCTGAACAAAAAAGTAGCTCTCAAAGAGAATTTGCTCTCTGGGATAGATCCATTTTGGCTACGGATGCCACAGAAAGCAGTTTTCTTCCTGTTAGCCACACTGAGTGTGATGACCCCTCTCATCAGCTATATTCACTACAACCAGCCTTTGCAACAAATCAATGAAACAATAGTGTTGTTCATTCCCACAGCAGTAGCCATCTAGTGTGCTTCTGTACATCGAAGCAAGAGTCTGGTGAAAAAGCTGAATGCCTGCTCTCAAGGCTCTGAATTAGGATTATGCTAGCACAGTGTTTTCCAATTTTTGCATCCTTACTTTTCCAACATGAAGGTTATTCTCATGTATTCCTTACAGATAAAATGTAATAACTTAAAGGAAAAAAAAAAAAGAAAAATTCTGTCCTACAGAACCACATGAAGTCTGTGTCAGGCCATTCAGTCAGCTGCAGATGTATTGATCCATACCATATAAGTCTACGGCATGATTTGATGAGGTTAACTTGTAGCCAAGTAGTCGGTATAGACCAGGCACTTGAAACAAACTTTGGTGGCACCCAAGGCCACAGCTCATGGATGTAAAATTTCCTTCTGTTACATTTAGGGAAGAAGCATGTGACAGCAGTACTGTTGTTTGTCTTCCACGAGGTGATTCTCCTTCTGTCTAATGCAGCCAGGCTGGGGTAGGTGGGTGAAGTTTATGGCAGTGAGAATCTGGCTCACTGAATTAGTCTTGTAAAGTTAGGTTCGGACCAGAAAAAAAAAAATTCAGGCTAGAAAGGACCTAATCCAACCTCCTGCTCAAAGCAGGGTTAGCTATGAGTCAGACCGGGATCACTTAGGGCTGAGGTTTAGTAAGTCATTACTTATTGGTTGACCCATGGCAAATAACTACTTACTTACCACGAGCTTCCAGGAAACACAAGGTAAAATGGCTCAACTGGAGTCCATAGAAAGGCTTCAGCTGACATACTTCACCTTGTATTTGCTGAGGGCTAAAATTGGGCATATTCTTACTGTAACTTAATTGTGTGCTTCAGGCATCATTAAATATACCAAGGTTATGCACTCCTCTATCCACATTCCTCAAATCACCTGCTCCCAGCATTAGGAATTTGCAAAAATGAAGAAATTTGCCAGGTACCTGCCCTCTTCTGCAGCCAGTAGCTTCTGGGAATCTTTCCAATAAAGAGCATGTTTTCGGAACACTTTTACAAGCATTCTCATTTTTTCTTCCTAGTGAAAATAATGGATAGAGCATTGGTAAGAGCAAGGAACAAACATTTCCTTGTTTTCTGCTTTGCAGAAAAGTAACAAAGCTGTCAAAGAGCTGACACTGAAAGACAGGTAAATACTATTATTCCCATTTTACAGATTATGAGACAGAAGTATTAACACATTGTAACATCAGAGCAGCCTGCAACATCTTTGCTTTTAAATTATTTGTGAACAGCACGCTTTCTACCATTTTTTTAAATATGACTCTAAAAGTATAATCATTAATGAGGCTGTATAGAAAAAAAAACATGAAAAATGCCACCAACATGATACCATTTCAACACCAGATTATATTTTGATATAAGTTGCTTTTAACATTTTATGTTACAGTACTCTTTCACATGCACAGCCTTATAAGAATTTAAGGTCATTCCAACAGTTGGGCCTTCCACTACACAGCTCAGGGACAGGGCAGCATACTTATTAAAGCTCATATTCTTTTGCTCATACCATTTCTGTATGACAGAGCTCACCTAGCTGACAACACAATATTGAGGATGCGCCTTCTCCCATGTTCCTGTCTTCCCTCAGGCTGATCTGTACTACTCATTACCATGCAAAATGTTGGCAGCCTTGCCAGAAGAGGAGTATTACCCTCAAGGGATTCTTAGAAGTGCTTAGGGACAACATGGTTTAGAATAAAGAACTCTTACTCACTGTCACAGGGGTCCCAGACACTATTTTATTAGCTCCTTCCTTCTGCAGATTCAGTGGTTACAAATACGGTTCTGGAAAAAACTGTGTTGCTACTCCTTATTGCACTATATTAATCCGAGAAAGTGAAACTGGGGAAAAAGAAGAAATACAAAATGTTTTACCTTGTTGCCATAAGGTAAACTGGCTCCAGTCTCCTTTTTCTCGTAGATTCTCATCTTCAGGCAGGAAGAGGCTTCTTTTTTTATCCATCACAGCAAGCCCCTCATCACGAATGAGCTTCCAGTTTTTTTCTAAGGACTGTTGAGAGCGCCATGTTACTGCACTGAGAACTTACTGCGTTTCGCTTTAGTACTGTTTCTGTTTTTCCCTGCCAGTATTAACTTTTTTCTAATTTAAAAGCACTAAAAAAGTGCTCATCATCCTTATCAAGTTTCTTTATATTCAATTCCCTTCTTACATGTTAAGGCAGGAAAACAACTTTCACAGCATTCCTCAGATTCAACTACATTGGGATCATAAAATTTCAATAATCCTCAGCCTCTTTGCAGACTAAGCCTTGCTTTGACTTGCTTCTTGATTAGCCTAAGGGCTCTTTAACAGATCATTTTATATTGCAAGCTAGGAATAGTATTGATCTTCTTAAAGACAGCACATGTTACCTGGAAGCACTCCTGCGACTAGAAAACCACTCGCGTAACCTGGAACTCCAGGTGTTGGCAGAACATCATGGTTCAACAAGTACAAATGTGAACAGGCTACTTAAGCTGACAGTTATGATTTAAACCTTCAAAAAGGTTTGCAAAGATTCACTTGCAAATGCTGACGCTATTGAAAAAGATCAAATACGACTGAAATGCCAGGTGATGATTTATGGACACAACCACTAAAAACGTGTAAGCTGCCTTGTACTTCATACATACCAAAACCGCAAGACTGTAAAATTAAAAATTCTATTCTCTGCTGCCTTAGGACATTATATTTGTAAAAATCAGACAGATCACAAAAATCTTTTATTCTACCAATAATAAGTCATTTTAATGTTATAGCGATACAACTGAAACACCCACAGCGTAACAATGGACCTGGATAAAAGTGACTTCCGTTCCCCAGCTGTTTTCTTTACTCGCTAAACCTTACTTTGGGTGAACAGTTTTCATTTTTCATTTATGCTCTTGAACAAAGCATTTCTGTAAGACATTTTCAATCAATTTCAGACTGAAAATAGGCTAAGGTGTGTTCCCACCCTACCTCTTTATATAATGTGTAAATCTGAGTAAAACTCAAAAGTCTGTGAGACTAGGTGATATAACTACCCCCTTTTACCCTTAAAACTCCATATGGTTATTAGCTTTCCCCATTTAAATTAAACAGTTGCATTTTTCAGTTGAGTTTTTTCAATTAAAAGACAAGCTGATCACACAAAATAGGTTGTACATTGATACATCATAAAAGGCTCAGCAAACCATGGCTAGAACATACTTTCTATGACATGGCAACTTTCTCTCACTAGAACATTTTTAGATAGGCTAAGATCTATGAAAATTAAGATTGCACTTCTGTTATTACAGTACTCTCTTCTTCCTAGCAAATTGTTTTCTCTCTCATCCATAGAGTAAAGGAGAAAAGCACTTATCATTTTTCCCGGTGCATTTACATTATTCTCTCCCACTGATGGGTTTCCATAACACTTGTTTAACAGTTAACATTAAGTAGAAATGTTTCTTAGAATGTCTTTGGGAGACGGACTTTTCCAAAATGCAGGATACAAAACAAGACTGAAAATTTCCACCTGATCAGAGATGAGTATGGGAACAGTGCTTGTACTGATTCAGCGCTACCATACCTACAAAAGTAAATACCATCTTTGAGTACCTGATTTTGCACTGGCTGGAGAAGAGGAAGAAAAGAATAACTTACATTTACACAGGCCTCAAACTAAAGTGACACAGATCAACAAAACTGGAAAACTTTAAAAGATATTACAATTGCTTCTCTGTTTCCTCAAACTGCTCCTACTCCCTCATGTGAAAAAAGATAAGAGGGAGCATTCACCCACGCAGACAAGATGATGCATGAAGAGCACTGATGGTCCAAGAAGTTGCAGGCAACAGCTGCTTTGTCACCTCTAATCCTTCACAAGTGCCACAGGCTGAAAGTTAACCTCCAAAGGTGCATGTTTGTCCTCACCTTTTAAAACTCCTTCCCTAACACGCTGGATACAAAGTGATTTGAATACATATCATTGATTTTGAACTAGCTCCTCAATGGTTTTAGACATAACTTGCACTGAAATCAATAGCATCTCTGTACTGCTGAAAACCTGGATACCATCTATAAAAGACACTGACAGTGCTTTACTATGAATAACAGGCAGCTCCTAGGTAGAAAGGAAGTGGCGAGTTAACAGGAGTTCAAACATAACTCAGCCTTGATCTCCCTGATTTTACAGACTCCTAGGCATACCTTGAATAGTAAGAACGCATAACACCGTTAAAACATAATGATTAAGTCCAGGAGTTGGACTTCAGGCCCTTGGATCCAAGAGCTAGTACCTACAGAAAAAAGTTAAATATGCTTATGCTCCGTAATATGTAGGGATTCAAGCCTCAGGTTATAGCAACAAATGCATTTTATGTTTGGTGCAATATCCTGATTTCAAATGAAGAATCAGGAGGCGAACAGCATTGGAAGCATATGCACTGGTTTCTGAGCAGCTGATTCCCATAAACCTCCATATGGTTTTTTAAATACAGTTCCTAACAATAATGGAAGTTTACCTTTGCTTTACATCTGGCAATACTATAGATTTTATTGGCAAAGACGTTACTGTATTTCAATATGGATTTCTTAATATCGGTTTATTTTTATGTGTGACTACTATATTAAAAGAATTCTTACTCAATACTGTCAAACCCTTCCAATGCATGGTCATAAATGACACAGGCAGAAATTAAGAGGTCACTAGTCCTCATGTGAGGCATAACTACTGACCGCACATCCATTTTAATACATTGGACTATAAATTAAAATCATGGTGAAGACTTCAATCTATTTCACTTTGTTACTGGAACAGAGTAGAAGAGTATTCACGATCAGTTACCGTGTCTCTGCTGGGGAACACTGATGACCTCCAACTAAGGGGCAATATTTTAAACCTTTCAAAATAGATTCCTTGCACCAATTCAGGCACCCACAGCACTTGAACATTAGCACGCATACTCATCGTCTCTGCTCTTTCCAACACAAGGCTCCTCTTAAAGCATCCAGCCACACTTTAAATGCATATTTCAATTTAATTTCTCCATTAAATATGAATGTTTAGCTATTATTAGCTATACCATTAGGCCCTAGCTGTCATTCTACAGAAAACATTATGGATATTTGCTGTTGCCAGTACTTACATTCTCTTTCTGTGCTTTTCTTGCTGCACTTTAAACTTTTAATTAAAAAAATCTAAGCCATCAGAGAAAACTGACAATACAAGATCTACTTTAATCAGTCAGCTATTCACTGTCTTACATTATTGGCAAAGCATCCTCTGGGTCCTTTCCAAAAGTCAACAGACACAACATGAGGAAAGGACAAAGTTCCCTAGGTCATACCTATGTATTAGTTTCAGACTGATGAAAAGTCTCTAGGATCCAATAGCATTGTACCTCTTTTATTATTTTTTTTTTGAACGAGCACCAGAATAGAAAAATAATGGTATACTGAGGTTCTACAAAAGGTATCAGAGAATGATGCAATGACTCAGGAAGACTATCCATGGAAAGCTAATTGCCCCAAGGGAGGTGGACAGGTGTTCAAAAATAAAAAGTAAGGTTTCCTTTTAGCGGAGTTCAGACAACAAAGAAAGTGTTTCTTGAATCTCCAGATCCAAAGGCCTGAAATACTGTAGATCAGAAACATTAACAGAACATTTCTACATAAATCACTTGACACACTCTTCCCAATTTAAAGGCTTACGTTTTCTGCTCCCTGAGAAATCAGGTGCTCCTTCCTGTTCTTTCAAGGAAACTACAAAAAGCTTAGGCATTAATGGGCAGCAGCTAAAGAGATGCAAAGATCCACTTCCCTTCAACACAGTAGCACTAAACAGGATTTACCTCCGCAATACACGTCCTGTTAAGTGTTACTGAGATATTCTCAGTCTTTTTTTTTTTTTTTTAAAGACACTAAAGAACTCCTCTTCCTTAAGACATCTAGGCAAGTAGGTAATAGTGAAGTAAATAAAGTATGAGATTGCCTTTAATGTCATCCATCGGGCAGTTAAATATCAGGCCTAAATTAGTTGTCTAAGCTCCTTTTTTTAGTAAAGCAGTAGGAAATTCAACACCAGAAAGGGAGACATGCCATTCGTAGATAGTTATTTAACATAGTCAAAATCTATCATCCTCTGGAAATACCTCTTTTTTGACCTGTAAACTAGATATGGACAATATGCCTCGTGTCTGTATGGCTACAGTTAGGTGAGTTGAACGCCCCTCAGAAGGGATTTATTAAACTGGGAATACCAAAAAAAGACAATTTTTTCTTCAGGTTTTCTGTGGAAAAAGCAAGGCACTGTCAAAATTCACATCTCCAGTCCCAAGAAAACACATGACCCTTTATAACAAAATCAAGCTAGGTCTGTGCTACACGATGCTACTGACTACAGCTCTGCTGGTTAGTGGAATGAACCAAAAAGAGCTGCTAGTGTGGCTTTGGCACTGTCTCAGTTAGCTGCAAATAAAACCTCAGTTAGCATTTTTAAGATACCAAGATACTGAAAATAGCTTGTTCGCATTTAACAACAAGTGGTGAAACACAGGGAGAGAGGGTCAGGGCCTCCAGTGCTTTGCCCTTCATACAGCAGTTTTCCATGTCAAATTCTATCATTGAGATTTGGTGGCATTTCCCACACATCCAGCACAGACAGAATCATAGAACCATCTAGGTTGGAAGGGACCTTTAATATCATCAAGTCCAACCATAAACCTAGCAGTACCAAAACCACCACTAGACCATGTCCCTAAGCACCACATCTATACATCTTTTAAATACCTCCAGGGATGGGGACTCAACCATTTCCCTGGGCAGCCTGTGCCAATGCTTGATAACCCTTTCGGTGAAGAAATTTTTCCTAATATCCAACCTAAATCTCCCCCTGATGCAACTTGAGGCCACTTCCTCTCATGCTGTCACTTGTTACTTGGCAGAAGAGATTGACCCCCACCTACTACAACCTCCTTTCAGGCAGTTGTAGAGACTGATAAGGTCTCCCCTCAGCCTCTTCCTCTCCAGGCTAAACAACCCCAGTTCCCTCACAGCCACTCCTCGTTAAGACTTGTGCTCTAGACCTCTCACCAGCTTTGTTGCCCTTCTCTGGACACACTCCAGCACCTCAGTGTCTTTATTGTAGTGAAGGGCTCAAAACTGAACACAGTATTTGAGGGGGGCCTCACCAGTGCTGATTACAGGGGAACAATCACTTTCCTAGTCCTTCTTGCTACACTATTCCTGATACAAGCCAGGATGCTGTTGGCCTTCTTGGCCACCTGGGCACACTGCTGGCTCATCTTCAGCTGGCTGTTGACCAACACCCCCAGGTCCTTTTCAGGCAGGCAGCTTTCCAGCCACTCTTCCCCAAGCCTGTAGCACTGCATGGGGTTGTTGTGACCCAAGCGCAGGACCTGGCACTTGGCCTTGTTGAACCTTATACTATTGGCCTCGGCCCATCGATCCAGACTGTCCAGTTCCCTCTGTAGAACTGTCCTACCCTCAAGCAGATCAACACTCCTGCCCAACTTGGTGTTGGCTGCAATCTTGCTGAGGGTGCACTCAATCCCCTCGTCCAAGTGGTTGATAAAGATATTAAACAGAACTGGCCCCAATACTGAGGCTTGGGGAACACCACTTGGGATTGGCCACCAACTGGATTTAACTCCATTCACCACAACTCTTTGGGCCCAGCCATCCAGCCAGATCTTTACCCAGGGAAGTGTACACCCATCCAAGCCATGAGCAGCCAGTTTCTCTAGCAGAATGCTAGAGATGTAAGAGGAACGTAACAAGATGAAGCAGTAAGAAATATCTACTGATTGGTTTTTGCTCTGTGGAATGGGGAAATAATGTTTTTTTTTAATTAAAACATGTACGGAAGTTGGAATATTTCAGAAATTTATAAAATCAATGTCTTCAATGTTTTTTTTGCCACTTTCTGGAGAATACTACTTCGAATTTTGCTTGCAGTGTCATATGTTATTAGAACCAAGCCTGCTTTCTTTCAAAAATTCAAGTACTTTCCTGAGTTAAGGGGGAAACACAACAATACATATATTTTTCCTCATGCACTAACCTGTATGTTGATACTTTAAACTGTGAACGTTATCTTGAAGAACGCAAATCTTATCACCCCCAAATTATGATACCTATGTAAGTAAATTAGCAGCCACAATTTAGTCCAGATTCAATGGCATATTGCTAATAAAAAAAATACACCACAAAATGATTGGACTGAAAAGGTATGAGTGGATTTCAGAGAGGCAGTTGTGCTGTGGAGGGCAGGGGTGAATTTCTATTCTTGTCGGTCTTCTGAATGGCTCTTCTAGGAGCCATACAGGATGCTGATCCAAACCAAGACCTCTATATATGGTCTGATCTATGTGAAACAAATCCCCTGAAGGTGGAGCCCTGACCATTTTATAACAGGAAACCGAATTCTTTCTGAATTCATTTAAAGCTGATTTGTCTCCTCATGCCAAGGCTGAAGGGACTATTACCTTCTGTGACTCAGGAATTTGAATGGTTTACATGTTAAAAGACTGTAAAACATCACTGCAGCTAGCTCTAAAACATCAATAAAATAATATATATTCTTTATTTTTTGTTTGACAAAAGTTTGATAACAAGTCCTCAGTTTCTCCATCTCTTTTATGGCAGGGAGTATCTATTCCTATGCATTCCTCAAGAATCAGTTCAATACACACACATTTGAAGTCTTCCCAAACGCTTGTCCATAAAGCTAATTGCTTTTTTAGTGTGACTGAGATTACACTGGAGAATCACACTTCAATCTAAATTTCCTAGCCTTATTTATGCTGCAATCAAAAGCATAACAAGGAGTAATCTTCCTTTAAAATTTCTTTCCTTTTTTATTTTTTAATAAAATCATCCTTTCATAGTAGGTATTGTAACATGTTACGTAACTATGTATAATGAAACAATCTCTCTGAAGGAACATGTCTTTTGCAAATAAACATTTATGGTTTTAAAGTATTTGTGCAGAATAATTTTGTTAAACCACATACCAATAATTAAAACAACAAAAAAAAAAGGTTCTTCCTTCCTTTTTTTATTTTTTTCCCCTTAGGAATTATGATTAAAATTATTAAAGTTAAAATAATAAAAACTATGCAATTTTGGAAACACATACTATTATTATGAATAATAACTGACTACTTGCCTTGCATTAAATAAAAAAAGAACTTTAAAGAAGTTAAATTTTACGGTTTTATTTTTTGTTAAATCCATCACTGGGAATCTACACTTATTTCTCTTATGCAATTAAAAGCTTCCAAAGAAGTCACCAAATATTACACAAGGGATGAAAGACACAGCCTTTCCTGACTAATTAAAAATTCACAACGGGTGTCCCAGACATTACCAAATTTGCTATCATTTTAGCACTTGAGACATTACGGTTGTCTACCATGCAAACTTTGTATTTATTAATCATTTCAGCCATCCTGTCCTCATTCTCAATTTTGAAAATGTCCGAGCTCATTTTACAGTACCTTCATTAAATCTTGTGCTCGGTCTGAGATTGGTGTCTGGTACTCACAGGCAGTGATTCAGACCTTATAGATTAGCATTTTCTCTGCTTAATACCTTAGATATAGTTGTTATTAAAATAAAAATAATGAAAGTATACCGAAACAAACTGCCTTACCTTCACCAGTTCTGTATAACCAGTTTCCCTTGCTGTCCACCAAGGTTGAGCTTTCAGTCCCTTAACATTGTAGAGGGAGCGCTGCCAAACTGATGCAAAGTGACCTCTTTGGTATCCAAGTTCATACCACTTGTACGCCTAAAAGATTGCAGTTGTTAACAATGAAATTCGTATCAGCCAAGCTGCCACAGAAAAAAAAGTAACACACTTTTTTGGTAAGGTAACAGACTGTCTCTTTGGATGTCGGGGTTATTCTTCTAATGTAATGTAATAAGGAACACTTTAAGGAAAAAAAACCAACCAAACAAACCCCAAAAACCCCAACCAACAATCCCAAAACAGATCAGTTGGACAAGGCTGTCAAATCCAACATTAGCAAAATAGGATAATCTTCTCACAACCATTCACACCAAATATGGGTCAGTAATCTAGGTGCTGTTCTTGGACTTGGGAGATCCAATTGCTTGTCATCTTGGTCAACCTTGTTTTCTCTCTGTTTCAATTCTCTTCCTATGAAGTAAAGCTGACAGCCTTCTGCTGCCAGTGTAGATACTGTGATGATGAAAACAGTGCTAACTTTGTGCATCTAAGTTGTTACTTAATTATCTGATAGATACATGCACTTGAGTTTCTTCAAATATTTGTTGCCACACCAGGATTGACCACATGGTAGAAACCTACTGAGGTTAATACTAGACCTTTGCTTGTCTTACTCTCCCCTTCCACAATTTGCGTTACCCTGCATAGCTGCAAAACAAGGCCCGGCAAAGGACGAAAATGGGATGGTCGGAAAGAAAAGATCCAGCATGAGCAGCACTGTGATGAACCATATGCAGAGAAGGCTGCATATAGCTGCCTTCCCTTCTTGTCCAGCATTGCTGATACAGCTGCAATATTTTAGACAACAAACAAACCAAAAAAAAAGGATACGACAGGACAGGACAGCTAAGTAGGAAGATACAAGGTAAGAAGTCCAGAGCAGAGGGACTGAAGCAGGCAGCAATCCCTGCCTTGAACAGAAACCGTCCAAAAACCTCTTTACTTGGAGTCATGCACAGAGTCCCTCTCTAGCTATACCGCTTGAAATTTGCTCCCTCCCAAGCCTGCAACCTGTCCAATTTGCCTCTGCTTAAGTGTCGCTCAACCAAACTTGGACCACATTCTCACCCTCCTTCACTCAACCTGATATTTATCCTTATCTCACTCTGCATAAAACAGCCAAGTTCTCCTCAAAAAACCAAACCTTCCACTTTTCTTTCCAGCAGGAGTACAGAAAATGTGGTGTGCTGGTTTTGGCTGGGGCAGTTACTTTTCTTCATAGTAGCTAGTATGGGGCTGTGTTTTGCATTTGTGCTGCAAACAGTGTAGATAATACAGGGATGTTTTAATCATTGCTGAGCAGTGCTTACACAGAGCCAAGGCCTTTTCTGCTTCTCACACCGCCCCACCAGCGAGCCAGCTGGGGGTGCACAAGAAATTGGGAGGAGACACAGCCGGGACAGCTGACCCCAACTGACCAAAAGGATATTCCATACCATATAACATCATGCTCAGTAATAAAAGCTAAGGGAAGAAGGAGGAAGAGGGGGACATTTGGAGTTATGGTGTTTGCCTTTCCAAGCTACTGTTAGGTGTGATGGAGCCCTGCTTTCCTGAAGATAGCCCTAAACAGCTGCCTGCTGATGGAAGTAGTGAATGAATTCCTTGTTTTGCTTTGCTTGCATGCGTGGCTTTTGCTTTACCTATTAAGCCGTCTTTAGCTCAAACCATAAGTTTTCTCACTTTTACTCTTCTGATTCTCTCCCCCATCCCACCAGCAGGGAGCGAGCGAGTGGCTACACGGTGCTTCAGTGCTGGATGGGTTAAACCACGACATCTGGATAAGATGAACACTGTACCCAGTAGCATTCTGGTTTGGTAGTTTCCCTGCATAACTAACTATTTTAATTGTTACTTGTTTTTCAAAGAGAGTAATTTCCCCTATTCTAACTAATGAGCATATGACAGTTGTCCATTAATCTGACCACATTTGACATGAAGGCTAAAACAAAAGACTTACTGAGACGAAACCCACAGTACTAACTCTTAAGCTGTATGTATGAGGTCTAATGGAAAGTGAAACATACAATCAAATAAACACATCCCTAGGAGAACAGTTCGTGTCAGCTTACTATTTACATTTACCTTGAAGCCAGTAAACTAGAAGGAAAAACAAAACTTTTTTGGGTACAAATCAGCCATGAGAACATTGCATGACTTATTAAGACTTAGACTTAGCAGTCAGTCAGTTAAGAAAACAAAAAAGCTATTGGAAATTTTTCATGCAATGGATTATTTCTAAAAATTTCCAGGTGTCATCTTAAAGATCTTTTATTTCAGATATAGGGTAAAAAATGACTTTGCATCGTTTTGTCTTCAAATTTTTACATAAGTCTCTATATTGTAACCATAGATTATTTTTTTAAAGTCTGTAAATCTTCTTCAAGCTTTTAAAAGATGTGGTACGCTGATCTTTACAACTCTCGAAGTATGGAGGAAAGGCTGTAATAGAATGTTGCCTTACAGTACTTGTCTGAAGTACAGAAAAACAGTGTGGATGAACAGAATAACAGCAGACCATATATACACTTTCATCTTTTTTTGCTAGAGAAGCTTTGTAAAACTGTGTATGGATCAAAAAAAAAAAAATTACATATTACCTTTAGGTAATACACAGTGTATCTTTAAATTTTGATGTTATCTTGGTTAAGTCTCTGAAATGGAAGCATTATGATTTATAATGTATATTCCCCAAGATGTAAATTGTAAGGGCAGTAGGATATCAATAGATTGTTCATGCTGACTGCCTGCATTCATTTGCAATGTCTGGAGTTAGCCCAAATGATAAGGAGGATGAATTACTTGTTTCAGCCACTGACTGATGAGTATGAATGTTGCTGCTCTTTAAGATACATCAGCTATAATCACGATGTATAATACTGTTAATCCTTATCTGTTAGAAGAATTGTGCTATGAGGCTGCCTTTGATAGCATGGAGTAGGGATAGGTTACCTCAGTCATCCTTTCCAGTCCTGACTTTCCATGAGAAACCTTTCTTCTCGCATGCAGACCTTGGCAGCAGAAAGACTAAATAATGACCACCGTACTATTCAGGACAGCTACAACAGTAGAGCTTCTTTTCCAGGAAAGCAATTGTTTGAGATGCACTTGGTTATACACTCTGTGTGAACAGCGCTTTGTTCTATAATACCTTCCACAGTTCTAATTTATCTTTTTTAAAGTCAATTTGGCATTTTATCAAATTATAGTTGGAAAGGGCATACTCAATGCTGTTTCCCTAACACTTACCAAGACCACATTCATAATTCCTAATTTAGCTCTAATAGATGAATATCTACCTTCAACAAACCTTCACTAATAGCAATTTCACATGTTCTTTAAATATTGATCTGTTTCCTTGATTAAATCTTGAAGTTCAGCAAGTCCAGCAAGGTCAGTTAGAGAAATTTAGCTTAACAGTGGACTTTTCACTGATAAATTTAAAAGGCTCCTCTATGCCAAGAAGTTAATTTGTCATTGATTAAAACTTTTTCTACAGTAGGTTTGACCATTAACTCCGTAAATACAATTATCCTGGGGATTGGGATGATGTACGTTAATTACATCTGTGTGGTATCTTCAGTCAAACATTGTAATGGGATGCGCTGGGCTCAAACATTCAACCCAGAATATCCCACAGAAGCATAGAGGGATTCCCTTTTTGGTTTTCTGTTGGGAGAAGGACAGACAGAGACAGACAGAGAGCCAGCACATGCACAAGCAGATGCTGTGTGCGCGCACGTGCACCCATGTGTGTGTTTACATATACAATGAGGACAACTAATTCTCACTTGTTAATGAACTTTTATATTCAAAAAACTTCATTGGGAGACTATTTCATTGCATTTTCAGAGAAGGCAATCTAAGTTAAAAAATACAGGTTTTATTACTTTTCAGTGTATGTATAAGGTATTGCAATAAAAGTCCTGTGATTTATAAAAAAAGAAAATTAACCTGATGAACTAGGCTTAAGGAAGGTCACTAACATAGGCTTCATTGTAGTCTACTTGTCTATAGTTCATATTGGAGAATTGCCTACTGACTGGGCCAAGATACTCAAGAGGTCAACACTCTTTAGAGTATTTTAGGTATCAATATTTCAGACCTATTACTAGATAACTGATTAAAAAGCAGTTCCACTATGAGTTTTTATTCTTACCCTTTTCACATTTCCCATCTGGGAACCTGAGTAGGGTTTTTTGGTTTGTTTGTTTGTTTGTTTTTAAATTCATGCCCGTTGTAAAGTTCATTACCAATAACAGTCTTCAACAAAAGTCCTTTGCTCCCCTACCATGGCAATAGTGCTAATTCACAAATTTAAAGTTGGCTCTGACATTAGATTTGATTTTAAATTAACAAATTGGAAACTCTTATGGTTTTCAGTCGCATATGTTTGCTTTTGTTGGGCACGCAACATATTTGTTGCACAAATCTCCGCTTTTCTGATCTGTTTGCTACTTCAATTATTGAACAGACATCATAAGTCAGCTCACACATTCAGTCCTCTCATGGTCTTCTTTTATCACGCACTCATTGGTGCTCAAGGTCACTTTGGGAAAGACGGAAGGTTTACAGAACAGTGTTATATCAGAGCTATGACAGAACTTTTATACTGTGATATACCTGTAATGGTTGTTGGGTTTTTTGGGGTTTTTTTTTGTTTGTTTGTTTTGTTTTTTTTTTTTTTTTTTTTTTTTTTTTTTTTTTTTTAACCTTAGTGAAAATCTTTGTTGTAAGTGGTAGGAGCAGAAAACAGACTCTAAAAACACCTTCACTGAATTTTTGGAAAACTTGGTCCCTCTGGTTCAAACTGCCCTATGCAACCTTCAAAAGTTTAGGTTAGTTCTAAAGCAAGGGATGCGAAGAGATTGTATTGTCGCACCAACGGCAGGTGTTTTGCTGCTGTTCATCTTGACCTCTATACACATATGCTGGATTGTTATTGCAAGAGGACTCCTCATGTTTTCAGCACTGAGCCCATGCCTAAAAGTTTTTCTGGATTCTGCAGTCCATCACAGTTTTAGACTTTAAAGCAAGAACACTTTAAATGCTTACCTCTTTGTCTCCCATTCTCTGCAAGGCATCACCCAGATGAAAATAAAAGCGTCCATCATTTGTGCCAGGGTCACCAGACTCTAGTCCTTCCTTAAAAAAAAAAAAAAAAAAGAGAAATTTCAATAGGACTTTTACGAGAGTTCATTTGACTGCTGTAAATAGGCTGCCAATTCTATGCAAGAGACAGGTTATAAAACTGGCTATAAAATATAACCACCATTGTAACCTGGAAATAAGGTTGAATGAATACACCACTTCAATACACAGACGTTGAGAAACGTTATCAGTTTTGCAAATGCCACGGCCTCCTTCCTCAGCCCCTCCAAGACAGAGGTGTATTCAGAGATGGACACTTGACCCTGACCCTATATACATACACACAAGCATTTTAGAAAGCTGGATTAAGGTTTTATTTTGTGGTGCTTCTTCCCAAGCAATCAGAAGTATGCGCAAATCCTCTCTGGATTTTTCAAGAACCTTAAGTTTGCAGCATAATGCCAAACTCAAAACAATTTGAGACTCACAGCTGTGTACTTAGGGTTAACCACCAATAAAACAAATACTCGATGCTTAAGAATTGATGAGTTTCAATGTACAAGCTTGTTCTAGTTCATAGGCAGTGATATAGCAATATCACTGCGACATGTAGCTTAAACTGTGATTCGTGATTAGCATGCTTCTACCTTGACATGTTTTATACATTCCAATTTTATTTTTTACAGGTAAAATACTTACTGTAGGTGAGAAAAGAAAAATACCTTTAGATAGGGTATGCTTTCTCCTATCTTGTTTTCTGCCTTCAGGATGAAACCATAATGTACTTTGGCAAAGCCATCATTTGGAGCCAGGCTTAGAACCTGTTTGAGAGCAAATGAATTAAATACGCATGTATGGATCTATGCAAGTTAACAAACCTGTGCACATATTACTACTTAGTGATGAAATGACATATTCTTCCATTGCTGACTCTTAGATAAATTCTTGGCTTGCCTGTACTTTCTTTCCCCCATTCACTTTTGTGCTTCTCCAGAAAAATCTACTACAAGCCAAATTTTAAAGTCTCAGAAGCAAAATTATTCCAACTGGAATCTCTGAATTGCATTATTTTTTTGTTGTCTGTCTCTCTCCATCCTCTCTGAGTTACAGGATGCTACATTACAGAATTAACACCATTCATTAACACTTAAATTACATATCCCAGATTTGACTAATCTGAAGCAAATGAGCTGCTTTTGAACAAGTCTACAGCACAGTCACGGGAAGTGCAGTGTAGAAATATACCTAAAAAAGTTAGACAGGTTTATACTGGTAGCAAAATAGTCTTGGCAAGAGAAAATATACTATGCTGCAAAGCACAGCGAGTACAATTGAGAAAGATGCTGTAAAATAATGCCTGCATCACATAATGGGACTGCACAGACCCTGGGAATGCAAAGAGCATTCTCAGCACTTCGGTGAACTGGAGGGCTCTCTGGAAGAGCTTACACTTGCTTGGCCAAGAGAAAGCTATCAGATGGTAATGCAAGGTCTAATGCAGTAGCGATTCAATGTGCTTTCACACTAGAAGGTGATGGATAAATTATTCTTGTAAAGTTGTGTCCTGCACTCTTTGACCAAGACCAAGATCTAGTGTGCTGAATTAAACTAAAAGATTTTGTATCTTGAGCAAGATTCAGATAAAGTCTGAGTTATAACCTGACTTAATTTTGCAGAAAAAGGAAAGCGATCTGCAAATATCCAGAGATGGATATTTCATGGGGACTGTGAAAGAGAAATACTTGTGAGTACAGGGACAGCTGTGGGAAAGGATCAATGTATGGGGGAACATTTCAGGCAAAGGAGGTGTGAAGCTGGCTGGTCTCAGTTCTGAAACATATACCTCCAACATTACTGAGATAATTTAAGTACATTTGGTCTGCATCAGCCAAGGGGAAAATTAAACATGTCTTGATCTACTTTCCAGCTCCACGTTTCTATGACGTATATATTCAATATCATTTGTAGTCCTATGTGATGTCAATTACACGGTCGAGTTAATCTGTTGTTACACCTCTTCTCTCCTTAAAATAAGGGTGGACAATCTTATCAGGACAGATCCTTAGTCTGTGAGAATCATCACAAGAGCCTGGCAGTCAGTGGAATTAGAGAGGCTGATACCTGCTCAATGTCTAGCACAGCCACTAAATACAAAACAATGGACAGATGAGCAATTTCTCTTGCCTAAATCCATTTTTGAAGCTACTAAACTTATGCCATGGATAAAATGTCTGCATACATTATAGCCATTTCCCTCTGCCTTTTCCAGTCAGTGTCTAACCTAATTTTTCAATCAAAATAATTACAAGAAAACCATAACAAGTCCTCTGGGCCAACTGCTCTGTTTTCTCAAACCTTATTACATACAAACTACATCCAAGCAAAACCAAAATCAGCACAATGCGGGTATAAAATGTTATGAGTTAAAACTAGCAGTATTTCACTTCTTTTTGCAGGAAAGAGCTACTATGAAGGAACAATCAATTTGTGAATCTATCTGAAGTCCATAATACAACACATTATTAGCAAAAAGTGAGCCTGGCAATTCACAGTAAGGATAAGCTTGATCCCTAGTATAGGAATACGCTACCACCTTATGCATCTTACGCCTTTTGACTACAGCATTCTGTGTATAACCCTCTTGATCCAAGAATCTGTACCTGCAGGGTAAACTAAAATGACTGACAGAAATATTTATTAGCCATATAATTTCGTTACAGTTCCTTTAACTATAGGATAAAGCTATCTGATTAATTAAGACAGAATAGAATTTTCTGTATTACAGTTCATTTACACTATGCCGAGTTGCATTAAGGCATGATCTACATTCGGAGCCCCTAAAGAGAAGCGAAGAGATACAATCAGTAGAAATTACACTGGAAGTATTTAATGTAAATTGTATTACTCTGTTGCTGTTGCTGCATGCAATATTAATTATGTTTAGAAATAAGTTTTACTAAACTGCTCATAGCCCATTAAATATTAATCATGAATATAGAAATTAACCTCTGGGGCTATCAACGGCTAATTAGACAGGGCAGAGTACTGCATTAATGCGGATATTCTGCTTTTGGTACCTGAGATAGCTCAATCAGAGCTGGCTTGTGCGTGTCTATATAACGTTGCACTGAGCCATGCAGACATGCTTCAGCATGGCAGGCAGAAAAAGTGCTATTAGCAGAGTAACTGGTCTTATAAAGTTCTCTTCCACTGTATTTCACCATAATCGGTAGATCTTTGGGACAAAAAAACCCAAAAATCTCTAAATTCCACTAGGACTACTTTTAACATTACGTTTTCTTGGAAAATAAAAATAGCTCTGAATTCTACTCCAACTACTTCTAATGTTATGTTTCTGTATCCTTAAGTGTAATGTTCAAAAGAAAATATTTCAATATTAGGCAAAACTAAAGTCCTTTCCAATTGAACGCCATTTAGTCTGGAGAAGAGAAAGGTTGAGGGGAGACCTTATTGCTCTCTACAACTACCTGAAAGGAGGTTGCAGTGAGATGGGAGCTGGTCTCTTCTCCCAAGTAACTAGTAATAGGACAAGAGGAAATGGGTTCAAGTTGCACCAGGGGAGGTTTAGGCTGGACGTTAGGAAAACATTTTTCATGGAAAGAGTTATCAAAGATTGGAACAGGCTGCCCAGGGAGGTGGTTGAGTCACCATCCCTAGATGTGTTTAAAAGTCGTGTAGATGTGGTGCTTAGAGACATGGTTTAGTGGCAAACCTGGTAGAGTAGGGTCAATGGTTGGACTAGATGATCTTAAAGGTCTTTTCCAACCTAAACAATTCTATGATTCTATGATTTTCCATTTGTGGTTCAGCACAAAGTCTGGTAAAGGCATAATAGGAAAGTGCGTTTTGTATCAGTTATACTATCACCACGCTACAGCCGTACGTACAAAACTCTCTTGATCTCAAGTTCCATGTTTATACACATCGCTTCTGTAGCTAAAAGAAGGAACATATCATATTTAAGACTTTTGAATATAACACATCAACAGCTGTTGAGAGATAACAAATCTGGGGAAAATAATTTTAAAACAATTTTGATTGGTTTCCGGTTTCTAAATCTGGTTATACAAAAAAGACAAGAATTGAATAGAAATTAAGTAAACTGGTTATTAAATGTAAAGCAGAAAGTTTTCATTCACTAGGATTCCTTGGGCATCTACTCAGTTCCTTGGAGATGATGCCAGCTACAGTTAGTCTGGTCTGAAATGGTATATACTGTAATCCCAAGGTAGGTGACAGTGCCTGTGAAGGGTCCAGCTTGTTGTGTGTGCTCAGCCCATGCTTAACACAAACTGATAACACTGAGTTAAGATCAAAAAGTTATAGCAGGAAGCAAGGGAGGACACCGGTACCTTTTGCCCAAGAATCTAGCAGATTCTTAGGAAATGGGAAATTCGGAGTCTAGATTCTCCTGCACAGAAGAGTATTCAACTGCTTGGGAACTTCCCTCAGGAGCAGGAACAAGCACCATATACACAAGAAGTTAGACAACCATGTAGAAAAGAATGGGACCAGAGAGGAATCAGCAAAACGGTGAGTGTTTAGTTGAACAAGGGGTATGTTCTCTTGAGGATGCGTCCTGAACTCTGCTCTCTCTTCCTAGATGTCCATGCCTTCTGCATTAAAGAACACTTGAATAAGTGAATACGGATGTATGAACACCCTTACAGTGGGAACCAGAACCCAGCATTCATAAATATTGGAGGCATCTACTGGGCAGCACTGAGTTCATGCTCTTGTCTGTGCCCTCTTACGTTTTTCTATCAAATGACTAATTTGACCTACACTAGTGAGAAAAAGGATTTAATCACACTACAGAAGTTTCCTAGGTTTTTCAAAAATCATGGGAAGAGGAAGATGTCTCCTGGAGGCCCTCAGAACCACTCTTCAGTTTGTCCCTCTCTTTATTGACTATGCACAGAGCCTGAGCACCTACGGTAGGAGCTCCAAACCATATGCCAATCATTTTCTAAATATGCATTGCAACAGCTGAGTGAGGCACTCAAGAGCAGACCATATGGCCCCTAAGCAATCTGCCCAAAATCATGTAAGAAGCTGTCAGTATAACCAAGAATAAAAGCAGGTACACATGAGCTTCTCCTGATTTCTTTGGCTACTTTTCCTTTCTTAAAATTTTTCATGTAAATTTATCCTGAATTAAAAAAAAAAAAAAATAAATTTTACATTACTGTGTTGGAATTCAGCCTGAGGAATAGCCAGAATATGGACAAAACCCACATGATTTTTAAAAAGAATAAATCCAACTCCTTTTAAAAGGTATTTATTTGTTGCTCTTTCACAAGGACAGAATGTCACTACGATCTATTCTATTTCAGTGGTTAGTGAACTGCAAAACACAGCAATTACACTGGATAAAGTCTATGGAAGCATGGAAACAATGTATTAAAAGTAGTCCACTTCTAATTTTGCATATATGTTCTTAATCAGAGCAGTATACACTTCTTCTGAAGTATATGAGACTCAGTATCAAAGTAATTATATAGCAAACTCATTACATTCTTTCATTTATATAAAGTCCTGTGATTATTGATATTAAGAAATTGTAGCATCTATATTGTTTGCAGCACAATACTGAAAAATTGCAAAGGAAAATCTTGCCTAAAAGGAGTATGTTTTTGTTTTTTTCATGTTCCTTGCAGCTTGAGAAGCAGGTTTGGTTAATATGTTTGATCTTTAAAAGCTGATGTTCCAATCCTCTGAAAAATTTTGACAGCAGGTCAAAAATTATTGAACAGAAATGTTTTATGGGGGGACCTACAATGTAGCCAAAATAGCAAAGCAAACATTATTCTGGCAGCATGTGAGACTACCAGAGAGGCTTGGGGGGGGGGGAAAGGTATTATCAGGGTTCAGCTCCTGCTTCCAACCATACGGTTGAATGTCCTCCTTCTCTTTGAGAAACCACCCAAGATAAGAATCCCCTCAGACTCCCAGATGTGGAGGATGGAAAACTAGGCCTTTATTCTCAGGAGGTGGTACTGGTCGTGCTGACTCGTCCTCAGTCTACATAACCAGCCAATTACTGTATTAAACAAGCACTGCAACAAGTGTGCCAACATCAACAGGACCATCTCCACCAGGTGCTGACAGCTTGCGCTCTACCAATGACATCAAGCTCTGCATCTGTCAGAGAGTTTCCAGATGTTAATTGGGTTTCTAGATCACAGGAGCAGAGTGGCCCTTCCTGTCAGTGAACTTTTCCCAGCTTAATAACCATATATAAGTTAGCAATATAAATCCAATGAACCGTCCCACACTACAAGCATCATGAAAGAAAAACGGAATTTAGGTTGCTTACAAAAATCATGAAAAACCAAAGGTTAAATAGCTATGTTGAGTACGGAACTACTTTATCATATGGTTAGAGATGGTGTACCTGTAAAGAAACAGGCTTACTTCTGCTTTCCATGTCTTGCAGATAGGATATCTTTTTTTATACTGTGCATTACATTTATATGTGTTCTCAATAAATTCCAAACCTGGCTACCAGAAGGTATAAGAAATCAAATATTATCAAACATGAAAAACATCTGCATTTCTCTGTCCTCCAGGAAAAACATCACTGTCATGTATCAGGAAATATGAATTAAAATTAGAAGATAATTAAGAATTGCACTAGAAAAAAACCTTATCTATATTAACGCTTCAAAATCAGACATGCAAAATGTTTAACAACTAAAAAAGTTAAAAGCAGGCAATCTTCAGAATGAATATATGAATGCAAGTAATTCTTTTCCTTGGCTGGCATGGAAGCTCACCTCTTCATACACTTTCTTGGCATTGCTGTTATCTCCTATCAAGAGGTAACCAACACCAAGGTCATTCTTGAACGAAGTATCACCGGGAAAGAGCTGAACTAATTTCTGTAATGTAACCAGGGAACCTCTCATGCGACCTAATTTGATGAAACAAGACTTAATTACAACTACAGATATGAGTAACGGTAGTAAGACACTTACAACATCTAAGAAAACACAAATCAGAGCCAGGTGTTCCACTTTCACTAACGATCAAGAAGCAGAACTTGGAAAAAAACCTGTGCAGATAGGAGTATACTCAGCTGCTTGGTTGTCACCAGGGGTGTAGCCGTTGAAGGAATATTTCAGGACATCACTGCAAAGGCATATCATGCAGTGTTATGGTAGCCTCTAGTGGAGAACCGTTCACAGTGTAGCAGGAACAACATTATTTAAGCTTTGGTTGCTCTTTCATACACAGATGCCAAAGTGCTTGACAAAACTAAGCAAACATATCAAAATAAACTTAGTCTTAGTTGATTAAGTAATTAAACACGTTTCTAGCGTTAAGCAATAGTTCCACTATATTTCCACTATGAAATTAATCACGCTTTATGTGCTTAAAATTAAGTACATTCCTTGACTTCCTAGATGAGGTCTTGCAGAGGAACAGCAAGATCAAAACAAGTCGATATTAAAATCCAACCCATGGGAACAGAACTCTCTTCTCCACCAAAGCTGACTGTGCCTCATATTCTAATCAGCACTTCTTGTACATGACAGAATTGAGATCTGAACTTTTGGATGTTATCCCTGAGTTCAATTCCATTCCTCTCTATGTTTACTCAAAGTTTATTCTGGGTATGTTTACTCTGTGTATGCCATTAATTTCCTTATGATTTCCCTCAGCTTCAGTAGAAAAAGAACATTTTCTTCTTTCTCCATCAATAAAAGTTTTTTGACCACTTCTCACCATAACTTCTCATAGCACCTAGTGCATTGCTGTCTACAGGCAATCATGTACACTAGTTCCCTAGAAAAAATTTAATGAATTTTAAAATATTTTTCATAAGCATTTAAGAGATTAGGAACATGGGTCCTACTGAAAATTCAATGGAATTGGAGCTTTTAAGTCCTTAATGATCTTTTGAAAGTCTTGCTTACACAACTTCCATAATTTTTACGCTATCCTCAGATCTTACCAAGAAACTGCTGCCTATCTGCTTCTCGTTTCAAGCTCAGTTTTATCAGATCTGAAGGGACATTCGGCAGACTAACCACCTCATCATACGTGTTGATGGCTTTTTGCAGCATCTCATTACTTCTCATTTTCTCAGCTAAGTCATCTTCAGACTAGAATCACAAAACCATTATTAGAACACATAATATTCCATCAGTATTAAAAACAACTTTGTTTTCTTAAAAGGCAGACTATGCAATTGTTAGACAATGGGAAAAATCTTAGAATTATCTTTAACCTATATAATTTTGGCATAGCGATGGAAAACTTATTTGCTTGTGCTTTATGGTAAGGCAGATTAGAATTACCATTAATTCTTGTTTCCTGCAAACTGTTTGAAAGCATAAGTACAAGAAAATTTGTACCTACAACATACATTAACACAGATTTTTGGTTAACACTTGTAGAAGTCATAATTTCTGCTTTTGAAAATAAATGAAGCAATATGTTTTAATAATATGGAAGAAATGTAAATTATTGCCTATGGACTATTCGTATGCTAAGCCTCACGCTGGCAGCAATACACAGATCAAAACACACCAACAAACATTTCTTTCATATATTCTGACACAAATTTATTTATACTTCTTCTTAAAAAACTAATTAGGAATTGGCTTTACTCTTGCATATGTTGATAGAATATCTACCCTACAACTCTTTCAGAACTTAAATTTATTCATTAAATTTCGGAGCAGACTAAAGGATATAGAAGATCTCTACTGTGAAATTACAGCTTCAGTAAAGTCAATGGAAGCTACTACCAATTTCACCTGTGGTATGGCATTTTCACAATTTGTTTCCACACCTAAAAAAATAAGACTGTACCTCAAATGCTGAATTTTTAAAGCATTACTTTGCATTGTTTATACAAATGTATGCATTTTTATGTGTTTAATGCATTATTCCCAAATGTATCTATTTTTATTGGCTTATGTTCTTTCTCAAATCAATTAGCAGAACAAGGCATAGATGCATCACAAGCACTGCAGGTGCAGAAACTCTTATTGGTCAAGCTAAATTCACTGTTTTATCATACACACGCACACACTAGTTGAAACAGCTTCAACTGTGCTAATTGCATATGCTGTAGCAAGTAGTTAATATCTGGAATTTTTTTGCACTTCTGTCCTTTACTTTTTTCCTCCCTTGGACTACTTTGAAAGTGAACATGGGAAATACCAAACAATATGGTTACTCAGTCAAACAGTTGATCAGTTGATTTCAGAGGCAACTTCAGGAATGGGATTGAAGAGATTATTTAGTTTTCTGAGGTACATTCACTAGGAAATCTGCTTTTCCTTTTTTTGAGGGAATTGCAGGGCAAAATATAGTAAAAGATACATAAGCAAGAGACAAGAATTGTCAGCATAAAATCTGCATAAATTCACCAGTATAGATGCTATAAATCCTATAAGGAGGGTTAAGATCTATCTATTCTTCTTTTCAGCCTCAAAGATGTTAACGATTTCTGTAGAAGATTTTTTTCATCTGGCCTAAGTGTAGCTCCAGAAATCAAATTTGGAATTGCTCACATTTCTGAAAACCAGTTCTGATTATGAAGCCTTTTGCAGAATTTTGGGGAAAACACTTGCCTTTTAAAGCTATTAAAAGATCCAGAAAAATGAATCCTCATGTCTTTTTAGAAACTGAATCTACAAAATTAGCATGTAAGGTCGGTTCATGGTTCATAGAAATGGAGAAGTACACTCTTGTGGTGAATTCTTGGCCTTTACCCTTACCCCTTCTCTGCAGTTTTACCTTTAGTTAGTGATGCGAGATAGCAAATTTGAATTTAAAAGTAATATGGTGTTACAACGTAAATCCTAAGAATAGTCCATCTGTCCGTGAAGCCCACGATTTTCCCATTCCTTCAATCAGCTTCAACTTACACGTACTGGATTCAGTAAATTGTCATTGGTTGTGTTAATATGACTGTTCAGTAAAAAGACTTGTATGAGCCTACAAAGGCTACTGAAAATTGAAATGAATTTATAGTTGTTTTTATACATTCCCAGAAAGTCTATGCTAATTATGACTTCAGATCTTGGTCTGTAGGACCTTTTAAGCTTTACTGAAGTAGTAGGTTGTGACTACACATTGTTGTAAAGGGACAAAGGAAGTGGTGTCACTGGGGGGAATTCTGAATAAAAATAAACTTCACAGCTGGCTTCTATGATCTGCCCTCCTCCCTAAAAGCAGTGAGCTAGTGAGGAGGCAGGAAACATATTGTCTTAGATAAAATGAGTAAATTCATAAAAAGGTAAATATTAAAAGCGTAAGTTAACAGAGTTAAGTTCATCATGTATATGAACTGGTCTACTACCATAAGAAGACAAATCGTTCAGCAGACTATCCTTCACACAGAACACTAAAGTATTTGGTCTGCTGTGTATCAAACACTTCTGTGATAGTTTTTTGGATAATCATGGCTTTGGTTTTACCATGACTATTATTAACCAAGTGAAAACTGTTTGTGACTCCAATTCAAGTGCCTCATTAATTGTGTAACAGCACAATTCCCTTCTACGAAGAGGGTTTCACTTTGCTCATCTTGATTAACAGGAATTCAAGCAGTCTTTTATTACATCTAGTGCAGTGGGACTATCCTATTTAGGAAAATACAAGAATTATTCTTTTCTGATATATCCCAACACAGCTCAAAAGTATTATGAATGCAGAGCTTATTTTCCAATGCTTTCTGGTTTTTTTCGATGACAACACCTGAAACAGAACTCACTCCACAAGAAAAGGCTAATTAAGCCTCCTTGCCTACAAATTTGGGTTCTTTATTGTTTAACACTCTCCCTGTAAAAACTCCAAAACCCCTTCCCTATTCACACTAAGCAAAAAGCAGCGTTTAGCCCAGACTTGACTGATGTGTTGATTTACCAGCTGCAGCAAACAGTATTTAATAACTAAGTTCTGCCTGTTGTTCTTGCACTAGGACATTAGATGGGATTTATCTCTTACCGTTCATCTGATAGTTTTCATGACATCTACAGGATGTATCTTATTTTTGTGTTATTTACAGTAGTTTCACTAGACTAAAGCAAGACAAAAGCTCCCAAAGTAACTAGGGAAGGATAGAGGACTGAAACAGATATAATATGACAGATCACATAACTCTTTTCTCCTTAGGAAACATCCATAAAATTATAAATTAAGCCTGATTGGGGTTTAGAACTCTATTGTCAAAAAAAATAAAATAAGCCTTTTTTAACATTTATGGCTTTTTTTTTAGTACCTGTGCTTTCCCGTATCTTGCTCGAGGACTCTGTGGATATTGATTCACTAAGGCTTCAAAGGCTCTTAGAGCTTCTTCAACTTTTCCCTGGAAGGTAGAGATATTTATCAGCCATTCTATCTAATAAAAATGCTGAAGGATGCATGACCTTATAACACATTAGTTTCCCCCTCATTAAAAACAAAAAAAAAATTGCAGACTGAATCAACAGTTTTCACTCTTATTTTTGTTGGGATTGCCTGCTTATTTAAGAGAAATCGTCATTATTTATGAAACAATATTATCCATTTCCATGGTGAAAATGAATAACTGTTTTTTATTTTACTCACTTTTCCTTTGTTGATTGAAAAAATGCTGACATGACAATAATCTGTCTATATCAGAATGTAAAGATTCTATTGCTAATAACAAAATACAAGCTGAACGTAACAGACAATAGAAAGCAAGTTCTATACATACCTGGAAATTTGCTCTCTGCAAACCTCACATGACCAGCAGTATCATAACTATGGTTTTTCTAGGGGAAATACTAGACTCATCCATAGTGTTCGGTTGTTTCCTCCAATGGTTTTGAATAATGATGTCTCTCAGGACACCTCACACGTGCTCTGTGTCTCTTCCCTGTCCCATACAAAGTCCAAATATAACTATGGTATTCTTATGATTGATGCTGACTAGCAAGTAAGGATGGAAGCTGAGAAGAACCAGCTGCACTGTTAAATGGGAGCTGAGCACTGCTCTGCAAAATTTGGAATCAGATCTTCCTGCCTCTTCCAACCTACAGCTTTATAAATATGAGGGATTATTATATACAACTGTCTTGCTATCTTTAAATATTATATATGTTTGGTTTGTTACTAAATTTATCCTGCTTCCTGCAAGACAAGCATAATGGTCTGCAACTCATCAAGAGACACAGGCAGCAAAAGAGAGTCAGCCAACTGATCCATCAAAAGTTTCTGTTATGCCTTTCTCTGATCAACCAATTGTTTAAGTAACAAGAAACATTAAAATGCTTTTTTTGTTGTATTCTAACACATAAACAAGGCTCTTAGTGAAGAGCAGCAGCAGAGGCAGCCTGGGGTTAGTGCTGTCTACATAGCAGCCCTTCAGCCCCATCATAGACCTACAGGAACTCTGGGGCTGCATGGATGGCAATGTAAAGCTAAATCTGCACAGTGAGTCCTCTGCAAATCAAGAATAATCCCACACCTGCAGTGACTAAAATGGTTTTTACTGTACTGTACTGAAAACAGTGTATCTCATTGCTCAGTCATCTCAAATTCAGGGTAGAACAAAGACCTGCAGTTGCTCTCCATGTGCTAGGACTGTCTGTGAGGTATACCAGACGTTTTACAAGATTTACATCCAAAAGACTTAAGGTCTTTCATTTTTAACAGTCACATAGTCTTGCCTCACTATTTAATCTCACATCTGGAAAAGGGACACCTCTGTAAAGGTCTTGTTCTCTCAAACTTCCAAATACAAGAATAAAATGGGAAGTTATCAGAGGAGATGAGTGAAGAGTTTTTGTTTATTGTTGGGGGTTTTTTTGTTTGTTTTTCACAGTCAAGTTATTAAATTCAAAACTGATTGGTTGATGTTAAGGTCTCGCTGCCACTGGTGAGAAGCAGGAACACCTGCTTTATCCTGGAAGCAGCTGTACGGGAGCAGACACTCACGGGACACACACGGAATTCCAGCAGAAACAACGCCTACTACAAAGATTGGCACCTAATGCTCATGAAGCGTATGAACACTTACTGAGAGATCCATATTAACAAGCTTATATTATCTAAGTTCTCTGATGATAGTTGGCTGCAGTACTCAAATGGATAAGGGTGATAGGACAGATCTAACCCTGTTCCATGAGATTAATTTAAGCAGTTTTTTGATAATAGGAATTCAACAGTTAAACTAAATATTTTCAAGGTGAAAGGTGAGCAAACACACATGAATAGACATACAGTTATGGCTTTAAAAAATTTTAAGATAAGCTATCCAGCAGAAATGAAACTTGAAGGACAAACATGCACTGAATATTTAATTTTAAAAAGTTAATTTCACAGAAGGTGATCTAAAAGTAATTTTCCTTTTTTCCAAGTCAATTTTTATTGTATTGATTTTTGTCCACTATTTACAGTCCTGAGGGAAACGTTCAAAACTTACTTTTTTACGTAACTTTTCTGCAGCATCTAGTTCAGCTTTAATGGTCTTATCAAACTTGTTTAAGAGCTTTGGCTTCTTTTTCTTTTTAGCTGGAAGAGATTTAAAAACACACAGTTCATTACTACTTTTGTATTTCACAGCAATTTCTCGGAGTAACCTTTAACCAGAGACTAGTACTGTGCTGGTAAAGTGTACGATTTTCAAATAGGGCACTTTCAAAATACACTGAAAAGCAACTGATTTCTTTCTTAGTACAATTACAAAATCCTGTATGAAAAAGCAATCTTCAGTCACTCAAACTGAATAACTTTGCAGGCAATTTTTTTACAAAGATTTTTCACCTCATATAGTCAAGGATTTTTTTCCAAATGGTTCAATTGACATGGAAGAACAGAAAGAACTGTTATTTTTCCACATTTATATGGTATTGTGAAACCTGTCATTACCAGAAAACGTGAATAATTTCTGAAGTTGTGCCTATATACGTCTACTACTTTGCCTAAAACAATTAAAAGAGTTGATAGAAATCACAGGTACTCGGGGTAGGAGGGACTCGCAACTTCCTGCTGAAAACGGGTTTAAGACTGAAATGTCTGATGAAGACCTCTAAGTGGTCAAGTTCTCACGGCTTCGCAAGCTATCACACAGCAGCAGAGCAGCAGCTCTATGTAACAAACAGGTCTTGAAGGAAATTGTGTACCGGACATTGCGGTTGAAGCAAATTGAAGTAAATTGTGTCAATTTAAACCGCTTTTTACTTCATAGAAGTTCACTCATAAACAATGTCTATTTGGTTGCATTAATTACCAAATACACTACTGAAGGATATGACAGCAGATAACTGCTTTTCTCCACATTTGCTATAGCTAAACTTTGCTTTTGCACTTAATTAAAAAAATCCAACTCTCTTCTGACACAAGTAAGCAAAATATGTATTGGCTGACACAAGTAACTACTAGTTAAATATATCCGCAATTAGTAGCACATATTTTCACTTAAATTATGCATTACTGTTTTTCCCCTCTATGGACAAAGAGCATGAAAAAAAGTAAAAATTATTATTTTCTTTGTTGAAGTTTAAACGGAATGCTGTAACCGGTATTCATAAAGCTAAACCCAAACACTGTACAGCTTAACACCACAAGACGCTGCAGTACTGTAGCAAGTATTTTGGATAACGGCTACAAGGTGTCGTAACGGGTCACGTTTTATTCTGCTTCCCAAGTCCACAGGTGCACTGTTCAGGGATGACAAGAGCCACCACGTGCTGCTGGAAGCTGTGCTCATGACTCATTAAATAATTTCTCTCCGAGACCCTGATCCTACACAAAGCTTTAGGCAGACAAATCACTTCATTTATGCTAAACCTCAGAGAAAGACCAACGCCTTAGTTAATGCTAAACCAATACTAACCCCATCCAAGCATCAGAGGATCTCATGAGTCTGAGCTGCTCTGTGTGAGATAAAAAAACTTGACCACCTTTGATTCTTTCTTTGTAAGACTTTTACTGTCACGTTCAACACTGAACTCGGACAGCTCTGCACAGAGGGGGTTTTTCTTACATTACCTTTATAAATGATTCTACAGCACTGATATGCACAGTTAAAGAGATGCTATTGCTTTTCACAGGCAGGGGGGAAATAGAGTTTAAGCAGGATTGAAGCTATCCTACTAAATCCATTTACTTATTCACAAAGGTCATATGAAGCTTTAAATATAAAAATGTCTTAAGATCTAGAAAAGAAAGGGACTAAAGAGGCAGTGCATTAGGATTATTATATCCCTGTTGAACATTCTTGTAATAGAAGTGACTGTAATTTTCCAAGACATTAGCTACCAAGAAGGTAAGAAGGAAAAAAGTGTCTGACCTACCCGAGTTTACTCCTTTTTCAGGATAAACCACAAAACAGCATACTTTAATACAGTGGTTTTGCTCCCCTAAACACTTCAGAGTTTCACTGGACCCTAAGACTTTAAATCAAGCATTTATACTCAAGCACACAATAATCCTTTTAAGGAACATAGTTATCACGGAACTGAACTGACCAAAGAGATACTTTGCTTTATTTATTAATTTAATATAACAATATAGATGGTTTTCACATCTTTTCTTCATTCCCCATAGATAATATGCAACAAAGATGATTGGGGGATTGGAGCACCTCCCTTATGAGGAAAGGCTGAGAGAGCTGGGACTCTTTAGCCTGGAGAAGAGAAGGCTGAGGGGAGACCTTGTTCTTGCTTATAAGTATCTAAAGGGTGGGTTGAAGGAGGATGGAGGCAGGCTCTTTTCAGTGGTTCCCAGGGACAGGACGAGGGGCAGCGGGCACAAGTTGGAACATTGGAAGTTCCATTCAAACACAAGAAAAAACTTCTTTCCAGTGAGGGTGACAGAGCACTGGCACAGGCTGCCCAGGGAGGTTGTGGAGTCCCCTTCTCTGGAGATTTTCAAGACCCGCCTGGATGCAGTCCTGAGTAATGTGCTCTAGGCATTCCTGCGTCAGCAGGGGAGTTGGACTAGATGATCTCTAGACGTCCCTTCCAACTCTGAAAATTCCATGATTCCGTGATAATACAATAGAAATGCATTTCAGTCCACGGCTGATTCCAGTCTTGCTATGTCTTACTTTAATATTAACCATTTTATAGGAAAGTGATACCTTTACTCCATTTTTATGCAGTTAATGATGATAATGATTAAGGAGCACAGCACCAGCTCTGTTCCAAGTGTTCATACCCCCTGAATCCAGCAGAACTCACAGAACTGGCTCTCATCATGAGAGCAAGGATCCCTCCACTCAAGACCTTGAGTGACTAACAGCTATGGACAGAATTTTCTCACATAACATCACTGGGCCTGAAAAGAACAACCCATAATGTGCAAAATGTTTGTTGTGTTTTGTGGGGTTTATTTATTTCTTTTTTTCCCCTGAAAATATGCAAGCTCAGTTTTTCAAGAAACTCTTGCTATTTCTAGGGCCTGGTTTGCTCAACACAAGGTGTACCTAGAACCTGGATGCATCAGCCCAAGGAGCCAATAAAAGCAAGTGTCCCTGAGGGCTTTTTAGGTTGGCTGAGCTCACAGCTGCTACCTGAAACTGTCATTTGTTGTTAGCAGGAAAACTGAGGCACATCAGTTCCTCTGGGTACATGATCTGGGGAGCTTCCAGCTGGACATCACCACCAAACACTCAGTTTGTTCCTGTTCTTTAGGTAGGAGGCTGTACATACAAGAAATGATGTAAACCACAACTAAAATGTCAATTCTCAGTTCCTATGGCATGAATGAAAATCTTTAAGACTGGCCAGTTACACAGAAACTGTGTATTCAGTAAGAGAGAACACCTGTTTGTCAGCTTTCTAACTTCCAGTATTCGTGGAAAGACGTAGTCATTTGGTCCTTGTCAAACGCAGTAAGCATGGCAACAGGGAGGTTCCTTCAGTGCAATCGAAAGAAGCCTTCCCACCCACCAAGAAACTGTTACTGCCCGTGGGACACTGTTTCCACAATTCCTTTGAGTTTACAAGGAGATGAGACAGAAACAGCTCAGAAGAAAAGGTGAATGAAAATCTTACAAGTCTGTGGCACAAAGATAGGAGACATCTTTCCCCTCACATCTGACTTTGGTGATGTGTTGGAAGAACCTTTTCGCCACTCTCCATTACAAAAAAGCATTATCTTCCCATTTTCAGTACAATTATATATCAGCTCTAGACCAGCAGGAGATCAATATGAAAAGCTGGAAAGGAGCTGTTAACATAACTATTATTTAGCTGCTAGGCACTAATATAACACAGCAAACATTATATAACGAGCAATCATTTTAATCTCCCGTTCTACTCCTATGTTAAAAGATTCACCAGAGAGTGTTCAGTGTAACCATCAAGCATTCCTCTATATTAACCAGATAGCCTGCTATCTCCCTGCAGGGGTATTTTAATAAATTATCCATTGCCTCCTTCTAGTGTAATAATCTTTTAGCAGATGTGACCCAATATATTAAATTCAATGCTCCAAAGAAGTTAACTTACTTGTTTTCAGAGGAAAAAAAACATGTAGTTTTTCTTCAATGATTTACAGATTTCACCATGTAGCTGAAGTAATGCATGATCACACAACTGCTAAGGTGATTTGTAGTCCAAATCTGGTTGAGGATGGTAATAATTCTTTTAAATATCATGCTATGGTTTTGCAAGAATAATACTGAGGATTTTCAATAATGGCCTTGGATGTAAAGACAGGCTTTCTATTTAGGTTTGTTGAAGACTCCCTCTGAGAAAACAGGTTTCCACTGTCAAAGCAGCAAGCTAGGAAGAAGTCTCATAAGAAACTCCATGCTAGTTCTTTCTCTTGGAGAATAAACAATGACCAGTGATGAAAAGCAATTTCGTATCTCCCTTCTGTATTAAGATACAGAAGAGAAGGGGGGGAAAAAAAAAAAAAAAAAGAGAAGGAAAATATTTTGGAAGTAGTAATGTCTTAAATGTGCAGTAAACTTAATAACCTGCAATGTCATCCAACGAAAGATGATGAAAAAGCTATTTTATATACCTATTTTGGCATATGAAAACTAAAATAGCAGGCATATTTTACATTTTTATGTTGAAAGGCACCTTGTTGTCACCAAAAAGCAGTGACTGCCTTTTCCTACAACGGACAGAGAAATACCTTTTGAAAAATAATGAAGGCACTGCTAGATACCCTTCAGACCACAACAGTATCATATGAAAAATAAGGAAAAGTAAGCAAATGATTAAAAGGTGATTGAATCACTTACTTTTGAAGAATGGTTTAAAAATATTTTGTCTTTAATTGTCAGGGGCGGACGGGGGCAACATTTAGATCTGAATAAGCAAGAACAAAGGGGAAAAAGGTAGTAGTAAAGAGTTTGCCACTGGAAGAGGGATACTGTAAAAAGTAGCTACAGAGATGAAAAGAATAAATTATTTTTTATATCACCATAGTCAGGACAAGGAATAAAAGGCTTAAAATTGCTACAACAGAAAATTTGGCTTCAACATCCGGAACCAGTATCTATGAGCAAGCACAGTAGAACAGATTGCTGAGGGTAGTTGTGGAATTCTGGTTACTGGAAATTTGTAAGAACAAGTTGTATAAGCATCTGCCAGGAACGATGCACACAGTTGATAAGGCCTTTGGTCAACAGAATAAACAAAGTAACCTTCAGGGTCCCACCTAGTCTTATTTTCTACAATTTCTGTAATATACTGCTATACGTCAATGCACTTCAGTGCCAAGACTATAATTACACAGGGAACTTCCATTGTCTCATTTGTTAATTAAAGAAATTCCCCCAGAAGCTCACCATGCCAGTCATCACTGTGATTGAGATTCCTGCTAGCCCTACACCAGCAACAGAATCTTGAAATTCAAAAATAAACATATCAATTATTATCAAGATTATCTGATTTGTCTAACAACCATGCTTTTATGTTCTGCAGCTTCTACTCAACCATTAAGCTTATGTTCATCTTCTTTCTCTTTCCTTCTCCTGTCATGCTCTCCTTCAACCTCTCCCCTTCTCAACCTTGACGTCCTACCACATTTCTTCCCTTTCATTTCTACACTTGCTCACAATCTGTTCCTTGGTCCAGCTCTTCCTATTTATCCCCAACTTGTTCTTAGATACCCGTTGTCTTCCACACACTTGCTGCTCATGCCCTTCTTCAAGGGTCCTTTCCCCTAAACTCCATTGCCCCAAATCCCTGTTACTGACCATTTACTCTGCTGCTACTCTCCATCTCTCCTGCATACCTCAGAAAATTAGTAGGGCTACAAGCAGCCATGAGAATGACCCAAGGAAAGATGAATGCAAGTGACAAAGCCTCTCCACTGTCACATAATTACATGTGCCCCACACCAAAGGGTGCTAACAAAACATAAGTATCCCTTTGCGAGAAACACTTCATTTATTTCTACACGACGCAGCACTGTGTTAATTACCTGCAAATTATCACAGCAAGAAACAATACAACTACTTGGCTCAGCAGCAGTACCTGATGGCATAGCTCTTTGCTCTCTAGCTAAGTTCATTCATTTAGTCATCACTTGAGAATGTCACCAGTGCAGCGACAGCTTAAAATTAAGGCAACTGGATTTAGGTTTCTCTATGTAGACATCTAAACCCTGCTGTAACCTTCAGAAACCTAGTCATTACAGTCCACGGAGCCTAAAAAGTGAGTTCAGCACGAAGTAAACACCTGCTAGGTGGTTAGCTGAAGGCTCCACTGACTGTATAGATGACCACTGTACATAATGTGGTTTGGACACCACACCAGCACATGCAGCCACATGCACATGTCTTGATCTGGAACCAAGTCCCATCCAGGTTGTTCTCCTCACTCATTGACATTATCGTTAGATGACAACTCTCACTCTTGCAGGCTGTTTGGAAGCCAGTAGTGTGAACACTGAAAGCCTCAGAAAATGGTTCATTCCTTCCTTTCAGGACCTGATCTCACAGAAAGTTTCAGAGCTGTGAAGGAATAGCATCAGAGGAAATCCTACTCAGGACTAAGTATCTAGACCAGAATATGCCATCCGCTTTGAGACAAGTGGAGATACAGCAGCAAACAGGGACTGGGCAGGGGATGGATAATGAAACATAGTGGCCAAACTCAAACGTCTCTCCACTGATTGTTAGCCAGCATGTGCATGTGTGAACTAATATTTTATAGCTGTTAATACTACACGCTCTTGCAAAGGAAAAAACAGACATATGTTTGCAAAAAAAGCTTTTTCTTTTTTTCATTTAAACACTGGGAAAAATCAAAGAAATCAGTGCAAAGTACATCTTGTGAAGCTACTGAATCTTTTCCTTGAAACCTTCCAAAATTGATTTGTAGAAAGTAATTGCCAAAAAGAGTTTTCCCAATGAAAAATTTCATCTCAGTGGTATAATTTCAGAAAAGCTATAAGTGATTAAAAACAGTGCCTTGTGATAGAAAGCAATCTCAATTACCAGTGCTATTATAAGCTTTTTCTGTAAAAACAAAAGGCTAATAACTTCGAAAAAATCAAGTTCTGTGCATCTTCATCTGAAGCAGATCTGTCTTCTTCTCTTGCCCTGACAAACAGTATCAGGCAAATAATTCTGAAACTTCTATGTTGATTTTATTCACAGAATTATAATACAAATATAATTTCTTGATACTTTACAACATTTATTGAAAAAAGCTGCCTAAAGAAATAACAAACAAGAAATGAAACTTTTCTAGAATTTCTAGACAAACATCCTCAAATGATCAAATGTCTGTATGGTCCTGTGTAACTGAGCAGAACACAAGGCTTGAAATTGGTATAAAATGCCAAGTAAGCCAATTATGTTAATGCAATAAGTGCATCCAAACCAATTACATAAAGTAAAAAGGAAAAACATATGGAAAAAAGAGTAATGACTAGTACATGGCAAAACGTTGATTACGTCTGACCCTAAGTCCAAAGCAATACAGGACAAACTGGCAGAAATATTATATCAGAAATAACTAGTAATAATACTTCAGTAACAGAGTAAGTTAATCCGCACTAGCCTCCACATAACAGGGGAGAAAAAACCCAGCTCTCCATTTCACATTTTCATCTGAAATACAACACAATTAGCCAGGCTAAGGAAAACCTCATCCTCCTAAAAGGAGCAAACACTGCTGACCTGACTAATTAGACATCAGCCTGAAGTCTCAAAACAGTTGATACTTTATTAGCCAGAATTGGACAAAAGTATTGCATACTATCATAATTATCTTTCACGATTAATATACTTTTTTTGATCTGAAAGATATAGCATGCATTAGGCATTTTAACAGATAGCAAGTTACTTTCAAGCGTGTCTCTGATATTGTCTACACTGTAAAGAATTCAACTAGTTGTTTTCTGAAAGTATCATTTAAAGGATGGGGTACCTTTAGCACAACAAATAGCATGAATTGTTCTGTCCTTGCTGACACATTCTGAGCCTCTGATCAAAGGATACATGCACAGTTCCTGACCAAAGATATTCCAAGTAAATAGGAGATAATATCATGCTGCTTTTAGAAATTCTATAACAATTAGTGGTTATCTCTAAAAACCAGTATGCACTTTCATATACTTCACACAAATCATCTCTCGCTCCTGTGCTTTGTAAAAAGTTGGGAGTAGATACTTTACACTTCTGTGATTTTAGTCTGACACAATAGATACATTGGGAAGGAGGACACCACAATCAGTGAGCTTGTTAGCTAATGTGCAACTGTGGCCAGGAAGAAATCTCAACTGGGGCTAGCTCAGGCAGTTTTCTAGTTGTTCTTACTACCCTTTTCTCCTCTTCCTCCCTCTTTTGCTTTCAGTAGTAGCTATTCCCTTTCCCTAAGCCCTCTGCTCCTTTTCTTACCTTCAGAGACTATGAAAAGGTGTGGACTGGGAGAGCAGGCTTATCTGCTGCACTGGAGCTCGGTACCTTGGTCCTGTCCTGTGCATTGATAGGGATGACTGACTCCTGGTTGGTGTAACTGAGAGGAAGGGTATCTTCCACATAGGCAAAGTTGTCTTGATTCATTGTTTGAAAACTGATGCTGTAGGATTTGTAGTCGACAGAGAGGGACAGTAGCCTCCTCTGTGATTAAGAGTATCCATATTATGCTATTAGCTTGAGTACTTCTTGTTAAACACGTCTGCTAATGAAATTTCTAGTTCCTCAGAAATGGCGAGACAATAATGTCACAATCACGGAATCATGGAATTTTCAGAGTTGGAAGGGACCTCTAGAGATCATCTAGTCCAACTCCCCTGCTGACGCAGGAATGCCTAGAGCACATTACTCAGGACTGCATCCAGGTGGGTCTTGAAAGTCTCCAGAGAAGGGGACTCCACAACCTCCCTGGGCAGCCTGTGCCAGTGCTCTGTCACCCTCACCATAAAGAAGTTTTTTCTTATGTTTGAATGGAACTGCCTATGTTCCAACTTGTGCCCATTGCCCCTCGACCTGTCACTGGGAACCACTGAAAAGAGCCTGCCTCCATCCTCCTTCAACCCACCCTTTAGATACTTAGAAGCAAGAAGAAGGTCTCCCCTCAGCCTTCTCTTCTCCAGGCTAAAGAGTCCCAGCTCTCTCAGCCTTTCCTCATAAGGGAGATGCTCCAATCCCCCAATCATCTTTGTTGCCCTACGCTGGACTCTCTCCAGAAGTCCTTGTCCCGCTTGAGCTGGGGAGCCCAGAACTGGACACAATATTCCAGTTGTGGCCTCACCAGTGCCGAGTAGAGAGGGAGAATGACCTCCCTCGACCTACTGGCCACACTCTTCCCTATGCAGCCCAGGACTCCATTGGCCTTCCTGGAGACAAGGGCACATTGCTGGCTCATGGATAATTTACTGTCTACCAGGACCCCCAGATCCTTCTCCTCAGAACTGCTTTTCCCGCTGAGGGTGTGGAGAGAGAACATGAGGACAGAAAGACTCTGCTTCCTATCTAACAAACCACCTCATAAGTACATTTTAGTTCTTGCCATTGGATTATTTTATTTTTTTCCTATCATCATTATAAGGCCAAGGGGGCATTCTTGGTGGCTTCCTCTATCTTGCATCTGCTACTACTGGCAGGTAAACCAGAAAGCAGCTTGGACTCTGGCTTTTAGTTAATTACCTTTATAAGGCCTAAGGATTCAAGATCAACCATGGTCTTCACAGCCACCTTGAGGACACATGGTCTCCAGTTTTTGAATTGAAAACTACACTGGAACAATCCTGTTGCACTGACTGTATGTTGTACCTACCACTAGTGGAAAAGCTTCATTTAAAAGTTTTAAATAAAGTTTTAAATAAAAGTTATAACCTTTATAGTTATAACTATATAATGATGCCTCCTTATTTCTCTCCCATGTTGACAGAAATAAACAGGTAGGCGGTGCCAACTCCAAACCAAATCTGAAACAGAAACCTCCCCATGTGACATAGTCTCATAGTCATTGGCAGCAAAGGCTCATCCTGCCAGTTCTCCACCTTAAATTGTCAAAATCTTAAGGAAGTAATTTCATAAAATCATAGAATCGTTTAGGTTGGAAAAGACCTTTAAGATCATTGAGTCCAACTGTTAACCTAGCGCTGCCAAAACCACCACTAGACCATGTCCCTAAGCACTACATCTACACATCTTTTAAATATCTCCAGGGATGGGGACTCAACCACTTCCCTGGGCAGCCTGTTCCAATGCTTGATAACCCTTTCAGTGAAGAAATTTTTCCCAATATCCAATCTAGACCTCCCCTGGCACAACTTGAGGCCATTTCCTCTTGTCCTATATTCCTTGTTACTTGGGAAGAGAGACTGACCCCCACCTCGCTACAACCTCCTTTCAGGTAGTTGTAGGGAGTGATAAGATCTCCCCTCAGCCTCCTTTCCTTCAGACTGAAGAATCTCAGTTCCTTCAACCACTCCTCGTAAGACTTGTTCTCTAGGCCCTTTACCAGTTTCATTGCCCTTCTTTTGACGTGCTCCAGCACTTCAATGCCATTCTTGTAGTGAGGGATCCAAAACTGAACACAGTATTCAAGGTGGGGCCTCACCAGTGCCGCGTACAGGGGGACCATCACTTTCCTAGTCCTGCTGGTCACACTATTCCTGATACAGGCCAGGATGCTGTTTGCCTTCTTAGTCACCTGGGTACAGTGCTGGCTCATCTTCAGCTGGCTGTTGACCAACACTACCAGGTTGTTGTGACCCAAGTGTAGGACCTGGCACTTGGCCTTGTTGAACCTTGTTCTATTGGCCTTGGCCCATTGATCCAGCCTGTCCAGATCCCTCTGTAGAGCCTTCCTACCCTCCTACGTGGTTGCTCATGGCTTGGACTGGCATACGCTTCGTTGGGTAAAAAACTGGTGAGATGGCCAGGCCCAAAGAGTTGTGGCGAATGAGGTTAAAACCAGTTGGTGGCCGGTCACAAGTGGTGTTCCTCAGTGCTCAGTACTGGGGCCTGTTCTCTCTAATATCTTTATCAATGATCTGGATGAGGGGATTGAGTACACCCTCAATAAGTTTGCAGCAGACACCAAGTTGGGTCGCACCACCCACCAGTCCTCTGTTCAGAAACAACAGGTCCAGCGGGCACCTTCCTTAGTTGGCTTACTCACCAGTTGTGTCAGAAAGTTATCTTCCACACACTCCAGGAACCTCCTAGGCTCTTTCCACTCTTCTGTATTGTATTTCCAGCAGACATCAGGTTAGCTGAAGTCCCCCATTAGAACAAGGGCTAGCAATTGTGAGAATTCTCCCAGCTGCTTATAGAATATTTCGTCTGCCTCTTCACCCTGGTTGGGTGGTCTGTAACAGACTCCTACTATATCTGCCTTGTTGGCCTTCCACCAATTCTTACCCATAAACCCTCAACCCTCTTGTCACCAACATTAAGCTCTAGACAATCAGAATACTCCCTAACATACAGGGCTACCCCACCGCCTCTCCTTCCTTGCCTGTTCCTTCTGAAGAGTTTATAGCCATCCATTGCAGAACTCCAGTTGTGCGAGTCATCCCACCGTGTTTCCGTGATGGCAATGATATCATAGTTTTCCCGCTGCACAATGGCTTCCAGCTCCTCCTGGCTTCCAGCTCCTCCTTTCCAAAGGGGCCATAGGCTTTCTTTTCTAAACACTCTCCTATCCTTGCTGTGATACAAATTCAGTAATAATGGTCTTGGCACAACTTGTGGATGGGCACCTTAAAGTACAATGCTAAGCAGATATGGACAATCATGCTCTGCAGAAGTTTTCCAATGAATTTTATGACCTTTTGTTTTACTAATTCCCCGCTCAAACATATTCCAATGTTCCCAGTCCAAGTTTCAAAGTTTCAGTTATGGGCTGAAAAACATACACATATATTAGCAGACCAACTACTTTTACCTGGAGTTCAAAATTTGCTCAAGTAATTGTCTTTTCTCCTCATACTGGACCCGTATCATTACCCAAATTAGTTTTTTAAATTGTGCTGTCTCTCAGTGGGCACTTGAATGAGAATTTGATGAAGATTAAAAACTCCTGTCATTGTCCTGTTGTTTGGGAAGCTCATTAGGTGAGATACAGATAGCGTAAGTGATCTACTTGTTTTATGGGCTTCTATAAATGATAACTTAGAAGGTATAAAAACAAGTAACTGCATCGAGACAATTTAAAGCCAGTAGCACTACAATAATTAAAAGATCTTTCTAAACTGTATTGGTAGAACAGGCAAAACCTCTATAATCAACTTATCTGGGGAAGCAATCAGACAATAAAAACTGAGGCATTTTAGGGACTAATAAAGCTGTGGAATCTAATGACTATAATAAATCTTTAGCTGCAGTTATTCCAGAACAATTTCCCTTGCAGTAAAAAGTATTCTACAGGGTTTTCTGTCTGAAATTACTGTTGGTTGGTTAGATGTTGATCGTAAGAAACAATTCCAGAATGATAACTTTATTTCTGGCATGTATTTCCACCATTCACCTCTCCCTTTCATCTTTTGGCTTCATCCAAAGGCTAGAATCAAGCAACCCTTTGACAAGACCAGAAATAAATGTCTTCATTGACTTTCTGTAGAAAAATACCCACTAATATTCTATTGTCCTATACATTTAATTCAGCATGGTGTTATGCAGCAGTTTTGGACTTCCAGAACTACACTTCTATGAAGTACAACATTGGTCATTCTGCCCACAGCTAATATTTCATGCAGGTTATAATTAAATATATAAGTAAATCAATAGGTAGTATGTATATCCTTGAGGAGACAATGCTGGCAGTGAGCTAAGTGTGTAAGCTCTTTCTACAGCCAATGGAGCTCTGGTTAAGGTTCTCAATGGAGTTTAGGGGACAAGTCATTTCATCCTACAACAAAAACCTACATTTAGCCAGAAAGATAGTACTTTAGCGTCCACAGGTTATACAGGCTAGATCTCTGCAGGTACCATAGTGGAATCCTACATATCCTGTTCAAAGTTAAGTACCTAAGAGTAAACTGAGGTGAATGTTGACCCTGGTATCAGAATGACACTTGCAGGGCCACTTGTGGAATGGCATTGTCCTAAGCCTGGCTTATGTATACCTCTGTCCCCAACACAACACAACTGAGTGCTCAAACCAAATAGCATTCACTTTTGCTTTCATGTTTTATCAGTTTTCGAAAGTGAAAATTATTATTGTAATTACCTATGCTGATGTTGAGTGTATGAAACAAACACATTCATTGCAGAAAAAGATTGTTCCAGCTTTTATATCCATTCTTCACCAATATAAATGAATATTCAATATATGCCAATGTAAGTCAAAGTAGAAAAATGAAGTTCCTTACTTTAATTTAAATTTTGTTAGCCTATGTGATCAAAAACAACTAAAACCACCTCATATGGCAAGACATCTTATGGATGTGGTATATATGCCCTGGATTGTACTATCTGTAAAAAATTTTAACAAACTATTTCTCAGATTCACTTGAAACATCCATGCCATTTAAATTACTTGTTTAAGTATAAAGTCTGATCATGTTCTTACAGAGAAGATAAAAAATCCTTCTCAATTAAATATAACAAAAAACCTTGAAGTAATAGTTCACTACAAATGAGTTTAGTTTAGTTTTTGGGTTTTTAGAAGAGTTTACAGAACAGTTTCTGTTAATACAGAAGAGATTTCAGAGAGATTTTTAATAAATTTAATGAAATATTAAAAACTGAAATTTACAGAATTTTTAAGACATTTTGCTAACAAAGTACTATGAAGACCGCAGCAGTGAAAAATGTTAATGTTGTAAGATCCACTCAAAGCTCTAAACAGTTTCTGCACAGAAGAGCTTTTGGAGCTTGTATGTCCAAATATCTAAAAACAAACGCAGTCTTGCACATATATATCTCTGTGCACTGTCAGAATCAGAAGCAATCCCTAAACCCAAGCCAAACATGAATTTTCAAATTTCCAGCTCCTTAGATTTCTGAGATTTCTACATATACCAAACAGCAACAGTACAGTATTTTTTTAAATACATCTCTCATCAATTTATTGCTGCACCTTACTAGTGTAATTTAAAACAAACCAGTTCAATAGTACTTCAAATCATTCGCTATGACTAGGATATCTACAGCTAGACACTTTTATTGAAAGTGAAAACATAAACAGTTAAAACTATGAAAACTTAAAACAGTTCAACAAAATTCAACTTGTATGAAAACCACCCAAGCAGTTTAGCTATAAACAAATTTCATAAAAAACACAGTGTTGTTTTTCCCTCTAGGATGCAAAATTTTATCAACTTAACCTGGAAAACAAAACCAGCCCTTTTTCCAACGTATAGAAATCCTGTAATCTGCAGTAGCAGGACTCAGCAGAAGAATTTATTTAGTTGCTCAGTGTTTAAAAAGAAACAAAACCACACAGGACTTAGGGTGCAAAACGGAAGCGGCTTCACCTTGTCATACTTTCAAGTCGTAAAGTTCTTTTACAAGTTCTGATTAATAATGTTTAATAGTAAGTCTGTACACTTTCATTTTCTTACACAAGCTAGTATTTTTACCTATGAATGCTTTTTACCCATACTAGATGGATATTGTATGTCATTTTATTCTACTGTTCTAATAGGTCAATAAAACTAGCGCATAATGGTGTTTTTCTTCTACTCTCAAGTATGTAAGCCCAGTGCAGTAAGGTACTTCCTGTCAAATCTATCCTTCTATCAATGGAAACGTGGGTATGATGGCCTTGCTTTCCAAGTAAACTGGCTAATGGTATAAGTACTTTTTAAATGTAATGCTTACATTTGACATATTTAATACTTAAATAAAATATTTAAAGCTTGACAGTCCTAGAAACCTATATTTAAAATACAAATATAAAAACCCCAAATAAACCTTACCAAAAAGATCATAAAAGCAGCATTGCTAAGTACTCAAATATAAAATAACAGCCACAAAGAAAAGTGGAAAGAGAGAATGAAAAAGGAGCAGTAGACACCAGCAGAGTCACTGAATCCCTTTTCCTCCATCTAAAAGTAGTGATGGAGCTACTTAGGGCAGGCACTGCTCTGTAGGCCATACCCGAGTGAAAAGGATGCAGGTAGAGGTCCTGAGTTTTTTGTGCATTGCCAGCTGTAGTGATGTAGCCAGGGTCAGACGATCCCAACGAAGGAGGTTGTGCAAGCTTCATGCAGTGACAGGGAATGCACAGGGCCAGCACCAATGCCAGCATAGGGAGAACAGGTTCACAGTGCTCTTAGCAAAACCTCACTACTTTTCCACCAAACTTGCCTCTGCATGTTCCTACCTAAACTAAGCCAGACAGAAACCCTTACTGGTTAAACACAGAGTTGACAAGGATCGACTTTAGTGCCACCTGTCTCCCCAAGCTTAGCACAGCCAGCAGTGCCGAACTCGGCTTTTGGGGCTGGGCAGCCTGGGTTGCCTCTCACCCACGGATGCTGGAGGAGCCTGGTGAAGCTGTGACCTCCGGAGTCAACTAGGAGTACAACATTGAACATTTTACTCCTGAAACAGCAGAAGTATTTAACAGCAGCCTGTGACTATGTAAGAGAGGAATACATTGATGTCAGCTTTAGAAATGACTGTGCATTTACTTACAAGAGCAGATGCAGGCTGAATGTTTATTCAACTCCAGTTTATCCACATCAGATGGACAGGAGCTAAGCTTCACTACTATTTAACCTGACTTAAATAAGTCCTCCCAGAAAGCATGTTTTGAATTTCAGAACAACAGAATGTTACTTTCAGACTTACCTTTTTCTGTTTTGTCTTTTTCAGTTTCTTCTTCAGTTTTCCCTAGAATATTAAAAATACAATGTCAATGAAATAAATTTATGTTAACAGTTTATGATAAGAAAGAGATACAATAAAATCACAGCTTATATTCAAAATACAATTGGGCCAACAGGACTTTTTTGTTTCATTTTTGTTTTTTAAAGTAACCATAGATTGCTGTCTGAACTATAGTTACATATAGTTACAGATAGTTACATATAGTTACATAGTCTTTCTCTGCAGATAATTGCTTCTGTCACAAAATATTTCATAAGCTTTCCCCTTTAGATATTTGGTAGATTTTAGTGATACACACTTATGATGCAAGCTATTTTGCAAGAAAAAAAATTGTTCACTAATTAAAAACTCTTAGGAAAACTAGCTTAATATATATAGTTGATTAAAACATAAAAAACATGAAAATCAATAGGGAACCTATGTCTCATTTTCAGAAGTGACTTGGAAGCTTTGGTCTTCAACTTTTAAAATAATTTAACCCAGGTGTCTGTAGCAAAAAACAGACTACATATTGTACCAAAATCATGTACGTGTATATTGTGAATGTGGTACATACAGAGACAGGCTTCTCCTCTCCTCTTTTTCTCCTCTCTTTCTCCTCTCTAAACACTTTTTGATGCTGGCCTACTCTGTAACATTTAAAGCATCTTGCCTCACAATTCTAACATTATAATTCTGTTTCAATTTCATCTCAATAAGCTTCCAATACTTCCTCCCAACAAACCTAACAGAGAATACTGAAAAGAGAGGTCAGTTGGCTTTTCAGTTACAGTTATCTTCCTAAGATACATTCTTTAATTTTGATGTACTCTTATATATAGAAAAAACATTTTCTTTAATTTCTAAGTCAATTAGAGACATCTTGACAGAATACTCAATCTTCACAGTTTTTTAAACTGACTGCTCAGAAGCATTACATTGTGAATAATCATAGAATCATAGAATTGTTTAGGTTGGAAAAGACCTTTAAGATCATCTAGTCCAACCATTGACCCTACTCTACCAGGTCTGCCACTAAACCATGTCTCTAAGCACCACATCTACACGACTTTTAAACGCATCTAGGGATGGTGACTCAACCACCTCCCTGGGCAGCCTGTTCCAATCTTTGATAACTCTTTCCATGAAAAATGTTTTCCTAATGTCCAGCCTAAACCTCCCCTGGTGCAACTTAAACCCACTTCCTCTTGTCCTATTACTAGTTACTTGGGAGAAGAGACCAGCTCCCATCTCACTACAACCTCCTCTCAGGTAGTTGTAGAGACCAATAAGGTCTCCCCTCAACCTTCTCTTCTCCAGACTAAACAATCCTAATTCCTTCAGCCACTCCTCATAAGACATGTTCTCCAGACCCCTCACCAGCTTTGCTGCCCTTCTCTGGACACGCTCCAGCACCTCAATGTCCCTCCTAGACTGTGGCGCCCAAAACTGAACACAGTACTCCAGCTGCGGCCTCACCAGCGCTGAGTACAGGGGCACGATCACTTCCCTACTCCTGCTGGCCACACTATTCTTGAGACAGGCCAAGATGCCATTGGCCTTCTTGGCTACATGGGCACACTGCTGGCTCATGTTCAGCTGGCTGTCCACCAGGACCCTCAGATCCTTTTCTGCCAGGCAGCTTTCCAACCACTCCTCCCCAAGCCTGTAGCGTTGCCTGGAGTTGTTGTGACCCAAGTGCAGGACCTGGCACTTGGCCTTGTTAAACCTCATGCAATTGGCTTTAGCATCCATATCATCATTCACATCCTGTAAAAATGCTAAAAAAAATATTTCTTTTTTCACAGAGAAATTGGGTTATGTGCACACATGAAATCAAACTATTTCACATTCTAATTTCACCCTTTACTACAAGCTAAACAATGGCTACTACTGAACGTGTAGACAGTATGACTCTGACTTTAAAATTCAGCACAAGGCAGAATGAATATTAACTTCATTATGATATGGTAAATTAAATAAATATGGTGATACTGAAAGTCATTCACCTCTTCAATTACATCATAAAATCCAGATCGTCAATTAAATTGAAAGAAATTACAAAATGATCTATAGAGAGTCAGTTACACACCATGGGATAACTTGGAGAAGGAATATTATTACTATATAACAGTATATTAATGAAAGTAGTGTTCAGTATTTCCTAATATACTGGCTTTTTTGTTTTTATTTTTTTTGCACATACCACACAATAAATAAATGGTCATATCCATCAGTATGTCATCAGAAATAATGTATTTTAAAAAGAACAATAATGCAGCTCCAGATGAGACACAGAACAGTTTATATACTAATATTTCTATTATTTTTACCAACTTAAAGCACACGAACAATTCATTACAGGATAGTAAACTATGATACAGCATGCCGCTTAGCCACCCATTTTCCCTGTATCTTTTCCATTATCAGCAACACTGATATTCTCACCTGACCTCCTCTCTCTAATTCCCTCTCGGTCACTCAGTGACCCTCTTCCACCCGTCTTGGACATCCATGTTATTTCTGCAACTTCTTCCCATCACAGGAAGAACAAGGTATGGGCTTCTTACTCTAAAGCCTGCTCCTATCTCCCATTTCTTGTCCAGCTTCACATTTCTTTATTACTGAGGCTCATGCAACATATAACCTACAGTTATCTACACCCATTTATGTACTAGGATCAATTCTCCAAATTCTCTCTCAGGCTGTTTTCAACCTGTGTTCTGCCAAATTAGCTGCCATTGATTTCACCAAAGCCTCTCCAATAATGTTTAAATATTCCAGCCTCTCCTTCCAGGTAGCTGCTTTTGAAATTCACCACAACTTGATCTTGTTAGCTCTGAAGATCTTGTTTCTCTCCAGTCTCACCATACTTAACTAAGAATTCGCTTCAGCATCATATTCAGCACATACTGCTTTGTTCCCTCCACACTGATCCCTAGCTTACTTCAATGGTGCAAATGGTTTTCATTACGCTATTTCTGACAAAAGCTTAAAAATGTGCTGTCTCAAAGACAGGGATATGACAGTAAATCTTGAGACTATTTTGTCATCAACTTAAACCAATCGTAGCTCAAACAGAAAAATTTTCTTAGCTCTTCGAACTACTCTCATCCTTTACTCAATTTCTGTTTCCAGTGAAACAAATCTAGATCAAAAACATAGACAAAACTGTTTTAACCAATCTCTACAGGCTAGGACTGTTATCACTGTGTAATGTATGCACTAGGTACTCCCAAGAAGGTTTCTACAATAAATAATAGATTTATTTTTCGTATTACAGTATGTCTAAATATTTGTGAATGCATGTGACAATGACTCAAGTCACGACTAAAATGTATTTCAGACCTCGCAGATTTCACATGAATCCTAACCAACACTATAAACGCACAATATAATTTGTTATTTATGTATAATTTTTGAAACACGTAATGACACAGTGATATTCAGTGAAAACATGACATTTTTCAGCATCTTTCCTATATCCAACGTTACCCATTTTCCTTACTTCTTAGAAAGAATAGTGTCACGATATGATACCTGTTCAATTACTGAGAATGTGAAAAAGTCACTTAAAATTGTAGTAAATTTTCAATATTAAAATAAAACTTTAGTATCCTACTTTTCTTATTGGTATTTCTTCCTGTGATTTCCAAAAAAGCAACCGAATCCAAGATTTCAGAGATTCACTGAGATATAGCAAGAAGCAACGTAGCAACGTGAAAATATAAAGAAAGATGTATTCTTTTGATTTTTCTTAAACTACAGTTCTTTATTCAGCATTATTTTATCATAAAAACATGGAGGTGTTTGAAAACTGAAAAGGTCAAGGAATATTTTTGTTTTCAAACAGAGAACTGCACAGACACAACACCTTTCTTAGACTTCTGATTCAAACTATGGACCATAACCTCAAATATTTCTCTAGGAAAGGTAGATATCATACTTCCACACGTATTTGTGTTTGTTAAAGAGTAATATTTCACCCATTTTAAGTTACAAATAGAAATTATGCATTATGGGCAAAATTCAGGCCAAACTGGTTGCAGAATAGCTAAGACTCCAAAAGAAGAAACACACCACAATTATAGAAGACACAGACCTTAATGTAATGCCCATTTCCTTCACATAATACCATCCAGAAATAAAAATTACTTCTACTTGCCATATTTCTTCCTCCTTGTAAATAATACTTTCAAATATATTTTTAAACATTTAAAATTATTACCTCAAAAAAATAGTAATATTAACTAGTGGCTGAGGCAAATATTTATCCCCATAATTAATATCTACTACGTTTTGGAGGAAATAACGACACTACAAAGACAAAGATATTCTTCTGTGTTTTATTGCAGCCAAACATTAAAACAGATTAAATATACATTTTTTTTTTAATAGTCATCTTGACCTTGCTCAGCTTGGCATATTTTTGTAAACATGAAGCACGTAAAATCACATACCCAGTTACAAAATACTTAAAATTTGATCACAGCATAATACACTCTCACAGTCCCATAATTCTACAAATAGGCTGCCACTGTTATATAAAAGTCCTCCATTCACCATTCTAAAATTATTCCCACACTTCCTCACAAAATATGGCTTTGTAAAAATTATTGCTCTGCAATTCACAATCACAGGTAATTTTACTAGAATGTCCCATCTCAAACCACATCACAGTCTAAGAGTATTATTGCTTTCCTGAAAAGTCTAGAGAGATCAGTGTGGGACATCTTCTGTGTTTGTTGATCAGATGTAACACTCACTTATGCGGAGTCTTACTGAAATCCCAAACAAAAGAAGGCAAGCATAAATGATGCCCCTTTCACTATAAATGTAAGCAACTAAAAACCTGACTTCAAAACAGTGTTACAAAAATTTAAAATCTCCCTGTCAACCAAAAGGTAACCACTGTTATGGTTACCAAATTGATTTTTCTTCCTAAAAATGGATCTTATTTTATTTCTGCTAAGCTCCCGTATCAGGCTTTGCAATTTCCTAAAATCACAGCAATTATTCCTGAGCCAAAAAGAAACACATGCAAAATGCCAAAGAATAAAATATGTCTTCATAATTGTGGAACAGCAGCACAGAACAGGTAAAAAGTACACCTGTTATATTAAAATTCTAAATCACTCAAAGTCTAAATTTCAGACGTACCATTTACAAGAGCATTTAGGATTACAGGTCTTAAATTTTGACACCCTATTTTTCTTAAAGTTGAATTTCCAGAGCTTTTTTTTTTTTAATAAAATGTACACGTCAAATATTTATGCAAATTTGACTTTTTTAATAATTCATTGAATATAAAGCTTACTAAATCCAGCGCTGAGATCATTATATTGGTAGGTAAACTAGAAGAATTTTACTGACCTCAACCTGATTCCTGCAACTCAGTTTTGTTGCAACCTACTGACTCCCTGCCAGGCTATTATCTTGTTTCTAGATATTTTTGCTTTAAAAATCAAATGTACATAAATAAAGAGTTCTAATTCACACCTAAAGGATTTCTGAGAAAAGTAATTTAGTAATCTGCCCTTTTACTAGTATGAATTAAAACATACACATTTTGTGTCTTGTTAGACTATTTTAAAAATCACCTGAAATTCATGTAGTGTAACTGTTGACATAACATCAGTGCAAAGAGATAAGTCAAACTTCACAGCATAGTGTGCGCCTGATTAGTGTTTTCAATAAAATGCAGTTAGTCTGTATGCTATATCAGCAGTTATAAAACATTTAAAAATTCATAGTATTATATGTTTCATTTGACCAAACTGCTCTGTACATACTGTATGAATCCACAACAAAAGATATATATTAAAATCTGAAAAAATGTGCTTGCTGCTACGTTATAAATAGAATATTAACAATTGCTTGAACAGCACATATGAAATGCAGCTCAAGGTTGCAACTCTGTCACAAACACAGAAGAAAAATAAGGAATTCACTAAACTTGACCAAAAAAAAAAAAAAAAAAAAAAAAAAAAAAAAAAAAAAACAGAAAAAAAAATAAAAAAT